>LDEV01002932.1:2348-17775 GCA_001014755.1 Blastomyces silverae
TTTCCGGTCGACGATGACGAATTTGGGATGCATGACTGAAAACGGGCGGATGAAGATGGATTTGACGGTTAGATCTAGTCCGGGGATCTCTTCTGGGGTTGGGAGTTTGAGTTTCTCGTTCCATTCTGTCGGGTCGTAGACGTATCCAGCTGTGGATTCGGTATGCCGTAGCTTCTGTAGAAGGGAGACTGATGAGAGACAAATGTAGACTTTGATATTTTCAACGGTAGGAGTATTTGGCGAAGCTGCGGCTCTCTTCTTGACTACCTTTTTGGACAGCGTTCGGAGGGTTTTGCAGAGTCGTACTCGAGATTCAGACATGGTTGCCCAAAAGCAAGTCACGAAGACGACTTCCCGGTCCGCTGTCTCGATATCCGGACAAATGTAGTTGCTCAGGATATCTAATCCTGTCCCTGTGCAAAAGGATGGCTCCTTTGAAGCTGCAGTTGCCGAGTCATTGAGGGACGATAGATCGTGACCCTCCAGGGGGTCCGTTGCGACATGTTGACGCCATTTTGCAAGAGAGTATGGCAAGTTGGCCATGTCACTCGGTAATAATATTCAATGGAATATTTTCGCGTAGTTTGTAGAGCATATATAGAACTCGACGGGGTGCAGCTACAGCTGACGGCGCTATTGCGCTTTCTGTTCCTTCAGCTAAATAAGGCCACGCGAGAAGAATGGCGAAGTATTTATCCTTTTAAAGTATGGAAACAAAAGTGCCCTCCTCCGTTTCATTAAATTCGAAAATATTGTTAACCCCATTCTTTAACACATTGTATAGGCACTGCAGAGACACGAAATTTGTTGTAATATCAAGTGTTGGTTATGATGTTGGAAGTTGCATGTGTCCATTTGCCATTGAATTGGAACCTTAACTTGTTAGTTAAGGACGGACCCTGGATCTAACTCGCCCCAAGCCTTTAGGGGCCTGTCTTCGTAAAGGATTGGTTGATTCATTGTCGACATGAAACCTGGGTTTTCTAACTTGGATCTGTTGCTGGGAAATATACTACGCACTACTAATGTTTTTTCTTCGTTTGTCAATGCCAAAATGAAATAGTTACCAGGCCACTAGGATTTCATTCATAAATACTAGTTTTAGCTAAATCCGCCTGGAACAAAATTGTTAGGAAACATGCCCTGTCCACCAATCGTGGTGAACACGGCTTCTTTGACCCTGAATTTCTCAGCTTCGTCATTCGCGTATCGAAACATGCCCTCTGTGACGGCGGCAAAAGATCCCTTGCTTATGTTTTCCCTCGACACGACCTATCATACCGGAAGTGCCGAACTACCCACGAAAAGCCCATCGCGCTTCAATGTTAGAGACCATCTCCATTGATAGCAGAGATATAAGGGCAATATCCAATGTCCTACTTCCCAGAGACTCCTTCACCCTTGACGCCAGACCCGATTCGCCATGTTAATGCATGAATAAAAAGGGGGAATAAACACACAAAGGACTCGAAGTAGCTATGATACAAAGAAATACCCCGAGAGTAATGAGGGTAGAAAAGAAAAAGACAAAGAAAAGAAAGAAAAGAAAAATTAAAATCGAAAGAAAAAGAAAGAAATCATCACAACCTCTCAAACAGCACGATAATAACACACACGAACACCGAAATCGCCAGCAATGTAAAGTATACGGGTTTCTTCGTTGGCATTGGCTCCGTATTATGCCCTTCTGCTTCATACACTGGCGAAGGAGGGTTTCCAACTGCCCCTTCCGGAGCTGTTGCAAGCGACCCGGGTAGACTTCGCTGTTCGCGTACCTTCGGAAGTTGAACGGTGCTGATTGAATCTGATTGTTGTGTGATCGGTAGGGCTGTCGCGAGAGTGGCGATAGCGAGGAGGAGATATATGGTGACGAGGGAGAGGTTTGCGGCTAATCCACCGCCGCTGCAATGGGCGGAAGAGCGAAGCTTCATTCTGAGAGATTTTTGGGAGATTTTTTTGTATGCCTCTTATGGTCCGGGAGCGGGGTGGGTGAACTGTAGGAGCTGGTTTAAGGAGATATATGTTAGACGGTCGTCAGGTATCATATTATAGGCATGGCTCACATACCGCTTATCAGGGGGGCCAACCTAGGGGATCGAATGGGTCGTATAGATCGAAGTACACCTGCAAAGCAGTCTCTCTCCATTCGCCAGAGGATGGGATCGATTGACGCGTCGGGGAGAGGAGGTATTTTTCAGAACCACTGCGGTGCCATTGTTGAAGTTGTGTGTGTGTGTATGGGAGAGGTGCATCAACCCTGAAGCGGGGAAGCAGCACGCTAAACAGCTGCAGGATCGGCGTTCATGGTGGGCATGCCTTGCTTGGCGCAAGGCTGGGATTCTAGCCTTCTAAACGACCCCTGAATATCACTGAAGCAGAAGGCCCCATTTTACCGGAGCGGCGTATTTATTCCGGACGGACCTGCTGACCGGGGATTAACTGGTCTGCTAAGTTTAGTCCCCAGCTGCAAGCCGGATGCCGGATGGACTCAGCTCTAAAAGATGATAATTTTTTATCTCCACTAAATGCCGCGCTCAAAATGCTTACTATGTAAGACGATATCATTTCCACGGAAAATACTTCGTATATTTAGAAGAATGAAACGAAAATTCTCCGCTCTTCCCTACAGTATCGTCTGACGTGTTCTAATTATTACCCCTGGCGAGAAGGCTAATTGAGTTTTCGGCCGGCCAAGATTTAGAAAACATGGCCAGGTCAGGTCCACTTGCGCCTCCACGGTTTAGCGTATTCTCCTCCTAAAATCCGGGATATGAAGGGGGTTTGGGATACCCTGTACAGCGGCAGCCATAAATCGAATACATGTCATTCATCTAAAGCAATACCAGTGGACTTGAAGAAAGGCATCGATCATGATGGTTGCTATTCATGGATTATGGACTGATTCATATGAATACAGCCGCTGTTCCCAAAATAGCGCGCTTATCGTGTCAAGGCTCAGCGTGTAGCGCACGTGCCACAAATTCCACTGATCATGTGATACTCAAGGTTGGCGGAGCCGCTAAACCAAAAACGCGTGCGTAATTAGACGTCGCGTCTCTTTTTGCCCTTTGGCGATGTTGAACCTCCAAAAACTAACGGCGTCAAATACTGAATTCCATTGACGTCCAGAGTGTGCAGGCTTTACGTACACATTTATTGCTCATCCATGGCCCAAAACTTCTTGTAGCAGATTAACAAGATGGCCCTAGACAATCCTGCGGAGCAATTTCTCCGCCCTCCCAGGTATGTGCATCCTAACATAAAGCTCCAACTCGATAGCCTAGTAGGTTTTAGACGGAAGATAACTTTTTAAACGGCTTTAAAAAACTGACATTTGATTCACGATAGTGATAATGAGGAATATGCGCCGGTATATCGGCAGCCGTCGGCGTATTCCCCGCTGTCTAACTTCGCCTTGCCGCGGGGAGAACTGAGGCACTATCAGCAGCAATATGCTGACATTTACTTTTTGCGATTGGCGAGGTTGAAGCCTGCCGTTACAGAAATTGCGGTCGCTGCATGGGAAGGGGTTAACGTATGTTCATGTTATTTCTTTAACAGGTTGGGATTTCCGCTTTTCTCAGACCTGGAATTGAAATATCCCCCCTTCATCAGAAGGAGCTAAGAACTGGTATGTTTGCTATATTTTCCCGGAGTGTGCTGACTTGAACCTCCTCGTATTAGATTGCGGGAGAATATGCAAGGCGGGTAGACAGAGTGCTTGACGTACGGCAAGGCGAACTATGTTGGGTCGCTGGCACTATCTATATGGATCTTCCCTTGAAGCCTAACATTCTAGACGACATCTCAAAAGAAGTAAGCTAGTCAATATTTGGGAACTTCTTTCTACTTTCTCTTATATATATTCTTATCCTTATATTCAATCTAACAATACAATCAGCACTGGACTGCGGCTCCCCCCAGTCGAAAAACATACGTTGATCCTTCGAATCCAGCATTGACAACGACCATGCTAGAGGATGAGTCAGGCCGTTTGCAACTGACCGGAACTCAACTCCAATCATCTCTTCTCGTCACAGGTGTAATTGTTGCAATCCTCGGCACGGAGAACGCCAATGGCGATTTTGAAGTCATCGATATTAAGGTGCCCGATCTACCGTCTCAGCCTGAGCGTTGGGAGAGGTCATCTGCTCCCCAAGAGCCTGCTAAGCGGAAGCGCAGTTCTCTCGAAGAAAGTAGCGACGGGACTGAAGGGAAAAGAAAAAAGATAGCCCTGGTCAGCGGTCTTGGTATCAGAGGCACTTCAGGAGACACCCTCGCCTTGTCCCTCTTAACAGATTACCTTCTGGGATATAACGAGCCTCCCATTCAAACACACAACGGCAATACCCCTCCATGCTCGTCCCAAATAACCCGCCTCATAATTGCCGGAAATTCCCTTGGCAGTAGCATGATTATCCCTCAGTCAGAAGCTGAAAAGGCGGACCCCGCCCTGGCGAAAAAGCGTCACGCTCCTAAAAAGTACGGGTACGATGCCACAGCTTACAACGCTTCGCCAATAAATCACTTCGATTCATTTCTCGCTGAGATTCTTCCAAGTATTCCCGTTACCCTTATGCCCGGTGAAACCGATCCCGCGAATTTCTCACTACCTCAGCAGGAAATTCACAGGGCGATGTTTCCCCGTTCAAAGGCCTATTGCTCTGCAGCGCGCCCAGGAGCGGCTGAGCAGGCCGCAGACCCGGGTTGGTTAGATAATGTCACGAATCCCTGGGAGGGCGAGGTGGAAGGCTGGCGATTTTGGGGATGCAGTGGACAGAATGTTGATGATGTGCTTCGCTATATAGATTTGGAGGCGGAAGGGGGTATCATTCAGGATAATGGGAATGATAAAGATGGCGAGGCGCGATTACAGCTAATGGAAACAATGCTAAGGTGGCGTTGCGCTGTACCCACCGCCCCTGATACGTTATGTACGTGTTTTTCATACCTTCCTTCTAACCCCTCGTTATCCTCAACGTTTTTACTTGAATCCCCTACCAAACCGAACTGGTCTCATTAACCTGCCTTTACATTTCCCAGGGTGCTATCCCTTTCAATCCCACGACCCATTCACCCTCCAGGCCTGTCCGCATGTCTTTTTCGCAGGGAACCAGCCAAGTTTCCAAACCGGAATTGTCGAAGGCTCCGCCGCTGCTCTCTCTTCCTCGGATAACGGTGAAGAACAGAGTACACGTGTACGCGTAATAGCGCTCCCGAAATTCCGCGAGACGGGCGAAATCGTACTTGTTGATGCGGAAACGTTGGAAGTGGAAGTTGTCAAGTTTGCTACCTTTGAGAGGGAGAGTGCGGAGGACCAGGGTGATAGGGATGTGAAAATGGAGTAGGCTTGTATTGCTGGGAAATATTTAACCAATGTTCATATGACTTTTAGCTATTGGAGGGAAGCATATTATTGCATGTTTAGATATCACTTATGAGATGCAGCATGTCAGGCATGAATGCGAAGAGGGGCATAATCGCCGTAATAAAGCGTGACGCACTGGAATTTCTCCCTCGACGAGAGGAGTATAATTTTTATTTTCTACTTACATCTACAACTGTTGGGCTGGAACTTGCATTACTTGACTGAGTTACAGCGTGGATAGGTGAATTCTTCCTGTGAGCCTTCCAAGGTTCTGCCCTAATTTCCCTTTTTGGTAATCTCTCGACACGGGCTGTGGAGTTAGGCCCCTCAAAACTTTGAGGATGCCAGACGTATGTCGTTAAACATCATTTGAAACAACGCAAGGATGCAAATCATTACTGACTCTTTTCCCCCTTTTTCCCGTCTGGATAACTTATATTCTGTCGTTCGAAGAAGGAGTAAACCATTTTGAACATTTTTCAAGACCATTCTTAACCCAAACCGGTCATGAAAATTTGATACCCCTCCACATTAATCCCCTAAGCGGCGACACATATCATACATACATACTTTAAAGGAACATCTGAAAAGAGCCTTTATCTGTTTCCCGCAGGGACTCATTATGTTCATCAACGAAAGGACAGGTACGTCAATGCCATTAACCTACCTAGGCACAGCCCTGTTTGCCCATTGCGGAAAGGGCCGCAGCAGACTTTGGGCAGTCCTCGAACTATTTCGATTTTGACGAAATACCAATGTTTGGGAATTTATCAATCCCCAACCTATTCAACTTTGTCATCCAACCTAGATATACCTAAAAAGCTCTGTAACCCAACTGACAAAAACCTTACAGCCGTCTCTTCCTCCCGCGTCCTGCTGGTCCCATACTGCAAACACCATGTGCCGCGGTATCATGAGTGGATGAAGGATCCGGTACGTATATACAATATACAGTGTACATATTCTTAACATATGTACTTTAATGCATATGTCTATGGATACGCAATGTACACGTATGTACATACGAAGTATCAGCATAGAACGATTTCTTCCACATCTCTATCTATCATCAACACCCAGCCCGAAAAATAAATAAATAATACAACCTAGGAAATCCAACAAGCCACCGCCTCTGAACCCTTAGCCCTCGAAGAGGAATATGCCATGCAAACCAGCTGGCGTACCGACGCGGACAAATTAACATTCATAATATGCTTACCGGTTCATGAAACATTATCCTCATCACCATCCTCGTTACCAACCTGTATTGCTGCAGACGTCAACGCCAGCCCACCCGCAGAGTCACCAGGTACGACGAGAGCGCTCGCTGACCCATGTATCGATGCCCCAAATTCAATGCTGGGAGACGTGAATCTGTTTTTGAGATTGGATGAGGAGGGCGAGGAGCAGGAGGAGGGTGGCAACGACCATGGTATTGTTTCTGCTCCTGACGGCAGCGCAAGAGTCGTTGGCGAAATAGAACTTATGATTGCAGAGAAAGCGAAGCAGGGTAAAGGGTTTGGAAGGGCGGGGCTGGTGTGCTTTTTGAAGTATATTGCGGATCATGAGGGAGATATTGTGAGGGGGTTTGTTTCTTCTTTACCACCGTCTTCTACGCCTGCTTCTGGCGGTGCGTCTCGTGGTGATAGTTCCGATGATGCGAGAGGGGATGAGGTGAGAGTAAGAAAAGTGGTAGGGGAGAAGCTAGCATATCTGTCCGCTAAGATTGGAGCGGATAATGTGCGGAGTCTGGCGCTGTTTGAGAGCTTGGGGTTTAGGAAGGTGTCTGATAAGCCCAATGTGTTTGGGGAGGTGGAGTTAAGGAGGGGAGGTTTGGGAGGGATTGAAGGGGGGGAGTTGTTGAGAAGGTGTGGGGTGGAGGGATGTACTGAGATGATATATGAGCGGTGATGAGGCGATTAGGGGGATTCTTACGGACACTTCAAATGTTACTTAAGAGGGGAATATATGAGAAAGTAAGCCAGGGGGCTTTACAACGATGTTAATATTGGAATGATATCAATGAGATCACGACGTATAGATTTGGATACACAATGGCCAATTGCTTCAGGCGGCAATGATTGTATACGGAGATATTCCGACGGGCGTTCCGCGAACACATAAAGTGAGAAGTAAATAAATAAAGAGGTATATAAAGAGGAAAACTTCTGTAAGAAACCATAGGCTCGGAATCTACCATTCATTCGCAAGAACGCTGGAGCCTGGCTACATTATCTCCCAACAAGGGGACCTATTTAAGTAACAGCCGGAGCTCTTCTTCAACACAACAGTTTGGCCATTATGTCGACATAAAGAAAAGCGGTAAAAACAAACCTCACAGCACCCTAGCTTCCATTGACAACTTTGCTTTCGTTTGAGCGGGGCTATCGTCTCCATTTTGGGAGTTTCCTTCCTATCAGAACGAAGAGAATGAGATAAAACATATATTCACACGTCCAATGCTAAATGGATATATCCCCCCCAGTTTACCGTTGGAAAGAGTCGTGCATCCGATGGAAGGTTTTGTTATTCATTTTTTTGTTCAAATATTATATTTTATATTTATTTAAACTCCCCTCCTAAACACCGCTCCCCTCTTCATTAAACCCCGAAAACCATTCGTCTAGGTGGACTTCTTGCTGCCCTTGGAGACATCGGCAATTTTGAGGGCTATACCGTCATGGTGGCACATTGTTAGCTCCTGTATTCTCGAATCATGATCCCCAGAAACCTTCATCATCCCAACTTTATATTCCCTGTAGAATCTTCGGACGCGAAAAGAAATCAAGAAAAAAGAAGTGGGAAACGGAGACGGAGACGTACAGGGTGGTAGACTCTGCTTGAGCTTGTCTGCCTTGTCGGAATCCTTCAGGACGAGGGTATAGATGAATCGTTGGCACCGGACCTTGAACTTGATCTGGGAAGTCTTGCGGTTGCGCTTGATACGGGCAGCTAAATTTCAAAAGTAGGCAAATCATCCCCAAAGTCAGCATATGAACTATGCAAATTCCATCATTATTCCATTCCATGAATCTCTTCCCATAAATGTTATTTTCTCCCGGCACAGCTCCATCGCTATCTGCCTTCAATTGCCAGCTTTATTTGGGTAGGGAAGGGAGGGGGGATGGACAGACATGAAGCATCCTTCCGCCGGCAGATCTCGATGAACTGCTTGATATCTGAGACTTCGCTAGGCATGGTGGGCGGTGTGAATCGGTGAGTAGAGGTTGGGTATGGGAGGTGGAGGTGGGATGTCGGTCTGTCTGATGATATCAAGTTTCGCCGTCGCAAATCAAAGCTTCTCTTCTCCTCACAAAGTCTGGGCTCAGCTACTCCGATTGTGCGGTGTAGATTGATTAGGGCTCGATTGATTAGGGTTACAGAACGGCCTAATGCGGTAGGTTAGCTGGTGGTCCACGGGTCCATGCATTAGGCTTGGCATTAGATGCCATCTGATTATGTAAGAAGGAGAGTCTGTCCTCTTCCAGAAGGTATTTTTTATATACCATGGATATGGTGAATGCATGTATGTTGTGATGGCAATGCTAAATCGATATACCTCTCCTACCTTATGAGCCAAGATTATACATAAGAAAATATAGTTGCCCAAGATGCCTACTCCATTGGATAAAGCTTTGAATTCAAAGGTATACGCTACTGAATTAGATACTAGCAACTATTATTATATCCAACGTATATCCATGCTAATTCCCACTGTTCGTATAGAATCTATTCCTTGGTAAACGCATACAACAAGATAAATCATTCCACGGCTGTTTAGCTGACTGTATTTGCAGGATTCGCAGGTCTTGTAACCGCGGCGGCAGCATGGACGATCTGGGGTGGCGATATGTTTCCCGCAGAACCAGACCCAACAGGAAGTATGTTTTTTTTCCGATCCCAGATATCCAGAGGTCCCTTCACTCAGCCCCTGCTAACGCAACTTCCAAGACCCAGAAAACTGGTCAATAGAGGAGCTGAGACGGTGGCTTAGTTCGGTATGTGCTGGTCCAATTTAAGCCGTTTTCCCCGGCGGCCCAAGGGGTCCCAGATAAATTTATTCGGGTAAGAATTTCTCATCTAACGTAACCAATCCATTCCCACAGCGCGGTCTCCTGCCAAGTTCGGCTGCGTCAAGAGAGGATCTGATCGAACGCGTGAAGGCGAATTTGAGACATCCGAGGCGATAGTGTTGGTGGTTGGTCATATATACCTTTTGTTGATTCGTTCCTCTTTCCCGCCGGATATGGCGCCGGTATTGCATTGTATATTCAGTTCGAGCAGGTCGTCGGGGTACAATTCCTAGTCCAACATGCCTCCTCTTATATTCCTTTCAATAATCCCAGTTGTCTCGCAGGTCAGATAGTTCATATGTCGTCCCAGCCATGGACGGTCAACAAGCTCTTCCCAAAATATAAGCTCTTCAAAAATTCATATAGTCTCCCCTTCTCCCATTCATATAAACGCCTCACACAACCAACCTAAAATTCTGACTCTGGATCAACCAATGTTTCTTCCCCCTAGCCTTCAAGCCCCCAGCATCGGCCTGTGTATTCGGTACCAGAACAAAAGTTTCACTAAATCCCCGATTTGACAAGTCTCCCGGGCCCCTCTCCTCCCCAAACCTCACAGACCCATTCACAATCACCAGGATTGACATATTCCTCGCCACTGCGGAGCTCGATAATGGTTTTGCACTGGCTGTTGCGGTGGATGATGCCGCAGTCATCGCGGGATAATTCGTGTTGATGATTTGGCAATCGTATGACTGTACCTCGTAGTGTGCGGGTGGCATTTGGTTTGCGAAGATTTCTTGTACGGAGGACCCATCTGCGACGACGTTGCCGTTAAAGAGGATTTTGCAGAGGGTTGGGGCTGGGGCGTAGTAGGAGGCGATGGTGTTTCGCGCGGATTGGAGGGCGGGGTAGAAGGATTGGACGAAGTCTGAGGCGGCTGTTTTTGGGAGGTCAGATGCGGGAACATGGAATATTCTGGTATTTTAGGTGTTTAAAAGACGTACCCTCCGTGGATATCTTAGTGAGGGTATCTTCCGTCACTTGCGCCATGGTGAAGGTGTTGGGTGTATATGTGAAGCCGTGTTGATTGACTTGCACTTTGGCAGAAACGCAGGAGGTAAAAATAAGTAAATATGCAGATCTAACGAGGTTCTAGTAGAATAGGCCTTTGACGATAATCTAGTCGTACGTAGCAGACAGCAGGGTTGACTGTGTTGGATGTTAAGGATGCCTTGACAATAGATATGGGACTTGGGGTCAAAGAAAAATATTTGTTTCGGGGTTGTTCTAGAAGCTCGGACCACCTTGTGCTCGTTTTCCGGAACTCAACTTTCTCGCCGCAACTCGCGCTTCAAGTTGCAACCCAGCTCACGAAAGCTTAGGCAACTATGCTAGACTTTGGGCTTCGCGCTGTTTCCCGAGCGGCGAGGTTTACCAAGCCAACAAGCAGGCGTACGTGGATATGTTCACCATGCAGAAATTCGCTCCGTCGGAGACCGCAATGGCGGGCTCTCAGCACCGCACCATCACAGGCTACCAATAAGAAGCCATTTTATGTCACGACGCCTATATTCTACGTCAATGCCTGTGAGATTTGGTCATTCCGCCTTTGTTTCCCTAGTTAGTTGTCCAATTGGGTACATAGAAAGATGCTAACTCGTTTTTTTCTTTTCTTTGGTTGCGCATAGCTCCGCACGTGGGCCACCTGTATACCATGATACTCGCAGATGTTTTGAAACGGTGGCAGATTCTGTTGGGTAATACGGATGCGAAGCTCCTTACGGGTACGGATGAGCATGGGTTGAAGGTATGATTGATTGGGATAGGATAGGGCGTATTTAGACACAGGGCTCATTGAAAATTTTGGGGTATAGATTCAACAAGCGGCGGCCGCACATGGGATGACGCCGCAAGAGCTATGCGATCAGAACTGCCAAACGTTTAAGGTATGCCAGCCACTCCGAAGACCACTATTTGGGGAAAACATAA
The DNA here is from genome assembly GCA_001014755.1 of Blastomyces silverae. Taxonomy (NCBI): domain Eukaryota; kingdom Fungi; phylum Ascomycota; class Eurotiomycetes; order Onygenales; family Ajellomycetaceae; genus Blastomyces; species Blastomyces silverae. The sequence continues at coordinate 13,722 of LDEV01002932.1, forward strand.
TGGCAATTTCATTCTAAGAAGATTGAAGAATCTTGCTAGAAAAGCAAATGTGGAATACGACCATTTTATACGGACGACGGACGCCGAGCATAAGGAGGCGGTGCGCTACTTTTGGGTATGTGGAGTGTCATATACAAAAATCCCATGGGATGAAATGGCTATATTGACTTCCGAGTAGGACATGCTCAACCACCGGGGATATATATACACGTCGAAGCACGAAGGATGGTATTCCGTCAGCGACGAGGCATTCTATCCTCCCTCAGCAGTCCAGCCAACCCTTGACCCGTCAACAGGACGGAAAATAATTGTGCGTTCCCTCCTTGTCAGTTTCAATGGTAGCCCCTGGCTGACATTCTATCCTTCCCATAGACGTCTGTTGAAACTGGGAAAGAAGTCCAGTGGACGTCAGAGGAGAACTATCATTTCCGGTTATCTGCGTTCAAGGAGCCATTGCTTGAGCATTTCAGGAAGAATCCCGAGTTCATCACACCGAGAAACTACATGGATGGAATTGTAAGCGACGTCTCGTCGGGACTACAGGATTTATCAATTTCGAGACCAGCCAGTCGGTTGAAGTGGGGAATTCCGGTGCCCTATGACGAGTCTCAAGTCATTTACGTCTGGTTGGATGCGCTGGTGAACTACATAACATATGCAGGATACCCCTTCCCCCCAGGTTCTAAATCGATATGGCCCGCAGATGTGCATGTAGTTGGCAAAGATATACTGCGGTGAGTGGAATCGATCAGGCACTTAGCTCCCAGCGTCCCACAAATAGATGCATTGAAAAGCTAATACCTCATCTCGGAGCAGATTCCATTGCATATATTGGCCCGCATTCCTGATGGCATTAGACCTTCCACTCCCCCGCCAAATCCTAGCACACGGTCACTGGACAATTAACCATGAGAAAATGTCCAAGTCCACTGGCAACGTGGTCAATCCGAACTTTGCCATTGAACGATTCGGTATCGACACGATGCGCTTCTACCTCACGATTGACGGCGCTCAGTCCTCCGATTCTGACTATGAAAATTCGTATATCATCGAACGGTACAAGAAGGGCTTGCAGTGGGGCATCGGAAACCTCACGAGTCGGCTTCTGCGGGGGAAGAAGTGGAATGTCCGAGACAGTATTGTCATGGCGACTAAGGACCAGTTGACAAGGAATAAACATCACGATCTTCTTGACTTGATACCGCAGCGAGTGAAAGCTGAGATGGAACAGCTTGACCCGCGCAGGGCGCTGAATAGTATTATGGAAATTATATACCAGGTGCAAAGCATCTCCAATCCCTCTTCCATTCCTTTTCTGTATATATATTTTTTTTCTTTCTTTCTTTATCCTGCCCAAAGTACTAACCACAGTATCCATGCAACCCATCTAGACAAACAAATACTTCCACGAGATGCAACCATGGTCCCTCGTGAAAAATCCCAGCGCCGACAATCCGAACCAACTAAACGATGTATTATACACAACTGCAGAATCGCTCCGCATCGCCGGAATCCTCTTGCAACCGTTCATGCCGCAGAAATCCTCGGAGTTGCTGGACATGCTCGGTGTCGCGAGAGAAGTTGGGAAGCGCAATTTCGACGCTGCCAAGTTCGGAGCGGACCGTGACTACGGAGTTCCCCTTGTGGATCTCAAAGAGGGGACCACCGGCACCTTGTTTCCCCCGCTTATAAGCGAGGCGTGAGTGGCGGTGATAGGCGATCTTTTGATCAATACGATGGATTAACAATCGGAGTTAAAAGAAAGAAAAAAATGAAAGATGAAAAGAAAAGAAGTCAGTCAGGTCGAGGAATTTTTTTCCATCTGGGAAGATGATGTTTTTCCGGCCGTTCTAGCCCTGGGCTGAGGCTCAACGGTTTTTCCCGCCCGGATCACACGCGCATGAAGGAAAACTATTGGCGTTTTTGCTTTTTCTTTCTCTACTTTTTTTTTTGTTTCCATTATCAATTTTGAATATGGTGGCAAGCCTTGTATTACTACAACTCTGGTGATTTCGACGCTTTTCCACTTTCGACGCCTCGGTCTATCTATATAGTACAGATACCCAGGGAAACATCCCCTCATGCTTGGCTTGGTTGTATGTACAGTACAAGGCTCCCAACTGGAACGTGGCTGCCGATTCAGTTTACGCGACCCACGTCCAAACCATATGCCCTGCATCTGAAATCCCCCTTCCCCCTTCCTACTTTGTATCATATTATTCTACTCTAGTTAAACAAATCAATTGCGTACGTAAATCAGGAGAAAATGCCTGCTCAAAATAAATCACAATGTCATCATTCTCTCGGCCGACTCCATTCAAGGTAAGCAACTCCTTTTCCTTGGAATCCATGTGTCTTGATAATGTATATGTGGCAGTTTTGCAGAGATTTCCAGTGCCGGCAATCAATCAGTAGCGGATATCGGTTCGGAAAACACTTGCCGAGCAGTAACTTTCCGCGGGAAACTTTAATCAGACCACCCCACCCCGAAGCTCTCACTGCGTCAGCTCCATCGCCGCCGGTTGCGCCCGTTGTTTTGTCGCCGGGGAAGTTCTGCCTCAACCAGGAAAGGATAATACAACAATACCACAGCAAGATGTGTCACTCTCAAGTGACTAACGTACAGTACAGTAACAAAATACCGCTCGTGCGTCATCATGATGTACTGTGTAGTAATGTATAGGTACCTCTGGGGAAGATTCCCACAACCTCCGCCCGGACCCTGTATCGGACATTACTGTGTACAGGTACTTACATACAAGTGATGAATGATAACCATGTATGTACTGTACAAGACCCTGTGTTTTCCGACTCTTTCCTGCTTGTATTTTGCCATCGATTTGCGTCGCAATTGCGCGGAATACGATACACTGTCGATAACACTGCCGGTACGGATTGGATGAGAGAAAATTTTATATTAACAGAGATATGTGAATGAAATTAAACCGGGGGGGATGTATGTACTGTACTTCTAAGGTCCTTTGCCCGGGGGTACCGGTTTTCTAGTTACTTTATTGGGGGGAAGTTTATAAACATTTAGAGTGGGAAAAGGACTAACTATGGGGATTGAGCAGGCGGATGCAACGCTCTAGCGGAACGGGAAACTCAATCCCCAGGCGCCTTAAAAATTACTTGCACCCATGTATGAAGGCAAAAAAAAAAGGAATCGGGCTATAAATATATCCAGAAGTACCTGCTGCGGGATGTGTCCAGTCAGATTCAGACCCTGGTTTGTCACGATCTTCGCCTTGTTGCCGTATTCGGAGAAATTAAAAGACGCCCTATAACATTCCGAGCCAAGACCAAAAAAGAATACATCAATTCCCCCTCCTGCCCCTGTACCGGTAGACTATATATATATATCTACACTTTCCAAAGCTTCTATTTTTTTTAATTTAAAACTTTGGGAAATAAAATATACTATACGACCTGTTTCCAATTCATTCGATATACCTGACCTATCGTTATTGCCCCATATATCATTCATAGATATAGATCTATCCCATATCTCTCCTATCCATCTACTGAAAAGCTCATACTTTGTAACGAGCCAACCGAGCGAAAACATATACCCATCCTCAAGATGGGAAGCTACGGGGCACCAATCTATGAAGAAGTCCACTCCAGGCCTAGGGTATTGGATCCAAAATCACAACCAAAACCATGGAGGGAGACACCCCTGATTGAATCGGAGCCTCTGTCAAAGCTGGCAGGATGGTAAGCCCCGCTACTCGCAATCCTCATAAATTCTTTATTTATGAACGTGAGTTTCAATACTAACAAAATGTCAGCCGCATATTCCTCAAACTTGAAAACCTGCAGCCAGGCGGTTCCTTCAAATCACGGTTAGTAGCAGTCGTCATGGCCAACACCAACCCTATTCCCCCCCATACATATGTACTGACACCCCCATCTCCAGCGCAATGGGCAACCTAGTCCTCCACCACCTCTCCCGCCCCGCCAACCAGAACAAAAACTTGCACTTCTTCATCCCCTCCGGCGGAAACGCAGGCATCGCCGCCGTCACCGCTGCCCGCGCCCTCGGGTATCCCTG
>LDEV01002936.1:0-14890 GCA_001014755.1 Blastomyces silverae
TGCTTTGGACGCCGCCGATGCTGACGAGGGTGTCGCAGCGCTGGTCTAGGGCGTCGGCGACGAGATATTCAAGTTTGCGGGTTTTGTTGCCGCCGTAGGCGAGGGCGGAGTTGAGGTCTTCTCGCTTTGCGTAGATTGATACTTTGTTGTTGGATAGGTCGGCGGTGATGCGGGGTAGGAGGTGGATTGGGGAGGGGCCTAGGAGGAGGGGATAGCGGGGTATAGAGGCGAATTTGTCTGGAAGGGACATCTTTGTTGATTGCCACTTTCTTCTGGTCGTTTTAAACTAATGATGGATATATTGCTGAGTTTGGCATCTGAGGTTTGCTTCACTCTCTCTGTGTACATACATGTGCATGTGAAATTTATATAAAGGGATTGCGGGGGATGAGGCAGTATAGATCACCAGTCAGTTGCTCGATAGACCCCTCTCACGCCGTGGCTCTCCAACCAGTTATTCCCCATCATCATGAAGAGAATGGGCACTCTAGAGCCTGGCCAGAAAGCGTTGCCGAGGGTGGGTTGTATAGGCAGTCATTGACGGCAGATCGTAGATTGTCCGCCCCGATCAATGTAGGCACGATAGACGATGTACCCGGATCTACACCCTAGAGATCATTTCTTTCCAACCCGAGCTCATCGAGCTCATCTAGGTTTGTTTGAGCCAAAAACAAGGCCCAGGCATGTTTCATGTTGAAGAAGTCAAAAGAGAGCGCTGTTTCGAAAGTTCGTGTGTATGCGAATGCGAGCCAGTGACATAACTAAAATATGGTGCATTTTGATACGGCGAGCTAGGGCTAGAAAGAGTCAGGGGTTGGTACCTTAACGACGATATTGCCGCTGCGCCTCTCTTCGGCTAGCAAAACATTGCTCAACACCTGTTGAAAGGGAGCCCTTTGGACCCTTTCAAATATCACGGATCCGTCAATTTACGGAAGAAAGGCTGAGGGCTATGTATCTGTTTTCCTTCACCTTCCCTTCCTGAGTTAAAATCTCGTGATTGTTGGTGGTGTTGGGTAGGAGTGGACGGGCGGGCGCAGCTCCAAGCAAAGAATGCGCCGCCATGCTTCTGAATACGAAACAAGTTGGCCAAGTGGAAGCCTCAATGGCAGCGCACTCTGGATCCTGGATGGACGGCCTTTGGAGCCTTGAGTGGTATTTTGCTTCGTTTTCGCCCATATGGCCTCATTTCCGGAGAATGACTCTGCCCTGAAGAATACGGCTCCTACTACGTTGCCGTTATTTTTACCTCCCAGGACATCCATGCTATACGAGCCAATCAAGAAGGGGGCTGTGAGGGTGCATGGCTATCGAACCATCTCCTGACGCTTCGGTACCATTTCGCCTCTTGCCATTCCCCTGCCGATGTTGTTGAGCTGCCAGGATGTGCTGTTCGTGTTGTTGATATGCAGGAGGCAGGTCCGCTTCGCTTCAGAAGAGCTAAGCCATTTGAGTAGCACTGCAATTTAGAAGCGAAGACGGGGAAGAGAAAAGGGTATATAATCGGCCATAATGCCCGCGTCTTTCCCACTGGCTTCCAGCTCAGAAGGTTGACATCGATACCTACCTATATACATATATATATATAGATATTCTCCGCTAAGGCCGAAGGGGACCAGCCGGACAGCACCTAGTATATAACCCCTTTCTCTCGTTCCTATTATCAAGTCCTCAGCTAACCCTTTTTGAGAAGGTCCGAAAAAAAAACAAGAACCGGAACAATCTATATACATATATTCCAGCAAAAATGAAGATTTCCATCATCGCGACCGGGCTCTTGCTCGCCATCGCATCCACCACCGACGCATGGAGCGTCCAGCTCAAATCCAGCGGCGGCAAAAAGCTCAAAATGCACGGCAGAGACTTCACAAACGGGAAGTGCATTAACCTGAAGAAGGCCTTCTCCGCCAAAAGCGTCAGCTTCAATCCTGCGACGAATTGGCTTCCAGACCCCAAGAATGTATATTTCTACAGTGGAAAAGGCTGTGAATACAACAACGGCAAGCTTTCAGACAAGCTGAGGAAGTGGACTTGGAAGAAATCTAGAACCATCCGCGCCTACCAGCTCACCAAGGGGTCGAGGAGACGAGACATCGACGGGGAGGATCTGGACGGTGACGATTTCGAGGATTACGTTAACGATGATTTTGACGATAAAGATTATGGTGATGATCTGGACGATGGGGACGACGGGGATGATGGAGACGACGGAGACGATGGAGACGATGGAGACGATGATGATGATGGGGACGATGATGATGATGGGGACGATGGGGACGATGGGGACGATGGGGACGATGATGATGATGATGGGGACGATGATGGGGATGATGATGATGATGATGATGATGATGATGGGGATGATGGAGATAACGATTTGGGTGGTGGCATGGGATAAGCACCGCCGCGATCGAGACATTTCACCTTCCGTTGTATACCTCTTGTTCCGCTTTTGGACAAACAGGCGTTCTTATGTTTTGAAGAGAGAGTTTTAGGAATGTAAATAAGAATTTCAAATGCTTTTGGTTTCTTTATCAACGGTGCCTTCTTGGATTTACCATATCTTCATAGTATCAATGCTGAGGTTCTCATCTCTCTCCCAAAAAACGACACTCTCTGGAATCTGTTCCTAAAACCAATTGATTTCCAGAACAACAGAGGGCTGTGTTGACAAGGCGATTCGCGGCTAACCCATGTGACTATGAACCACTCCGTTGCATCTGAACGATGTAATGTACAGCTTTTTCCTACTGTCGTGTCTTCTATGCCAGATAAGAAAATACCTCATGTTCTGAACGCTCCAGAATGCCATTCCAAGACCCCCGCAGGACGTGGTAGCTGATGATCGGCGATATCGCGTTGTGGGAGATCAGGGGGTTTTATATGATCTAGTTACATAGTAGCCCGAGAAACCCATCGGGCAATAATCACAGGGGCGGCTTTGTAGGTATCGCCAGAACTCGTTCAGAGTGTCAGTAGTAATTCAGCATAGCATGCCTACATTACCGTAGAAGATAGACTGTAGAGAAGACAAATGCTCCCCTGAATACTACCTACCTGGGTACCTACAGCGTAATCACGGATGGGTATGATGAGGAATTCATAGCAATGCAATCGTTTCTAATCAGCGGAACTCCAAGCTTAGCATGGCGGAGATCACATGACAAATACGCCAAGAAAGCGGAGCTCTCTTCTGGCGCGCGGATCCAGAAACATGGAGACGACCACGAAACTCCTCATTATACCCGGTTCACTATTGGGATGAAGGTGAAGAATATACTCATTTTAATGACAAACACTGATTAGTTCCCTTCCGTAGAGGGTTTGCAGCCGCAGCAAACATGTCGCCCCTCTCTCAAAAAGGTTCTGAGAGGAACCTAGACGACAAAAGAAATGGCGGCGATAACGAGGAGGAGGAGGATGACTACATGTCTATGACCATTGTTGAGCCTCCTAAATCTCATGGACGCAAGGAAACATACAGTGAAATGCGACGCCGGAAACAGAGAGAGGTTCGTTAAACCCTATCAGTGATTTGAAATACTGTTTATTGTTATTGGCCCTGCTCATTTACTTCGGTATTTTTGGCCATAGCGAACACCACCTTGACTTCCGTATACGCGTTTTGATGAATTACTGACAGCGTTATCCGCGCCTAATCTGCAGGCCGAAGCCAAATCTCGCGTCCCTTCAAAAGCAGAGATTGCAGCAGCAGAAGCTGCTCGAAGGGAAGCCGCGCTCTCTACTAGCTCACTTGACCCTTCGAATAAAGGCTTCCAGATGATGGCGAAACTAGGGTTTAAACCTGGGACTGCACTTGGAAAGGACCGTTCCCCCGAATACCCATCCGGTGTCGATGAGTGGAATCGACGACTGACAGAACCGCTAAATGTGGTGGTTAAGGAGGACCGAGGAGGCATAGGAATGGATAGTGAGAAAAAACGAAAGATAAGGGAGGAAGCCGAGCTAGAGACGAAAAGAACCAAAGTTGAGGAAGGCGATTTTAGAGAGCGGGTCAGACGTGAACGAGAGGAGAAGAGGACGGAGGCCATGTTCAGCGCCGCGCAAAAAGTCGCCGAAAGATTAGATGCTGAGGAATCTGAACAAGAAGGGGAGAAGCAAGTGAATGGGCAAGATCAAAAAGAGGATTCGCCCGAGGAATTTGTGCAAAGAGAGGCCAAATTGGATTCTACTCCACTACATCCATCTGCTGCTTCAAGCAGTTCTAAGCGCCCAACAAAACCAACGTCACAAATCAACATACTCTATCGCGGCTTAGTCCGCGCCCGCGAAGAGAACTTGCGTAACCAGCAAACTCGCCGTGGCCTTTACCAATCACTCTCTACTAGAAACCCAGAACTCATACCAAACCTGGAAAATCTTCCAACATATAGCGAGTCCGATTTGGACGCAGATGATAGGCTTGCCCTAGGTCGAACAGCGGAAGGCGAAGTTGTTGAGGTTGAATCAGACGAGGATGAAGACGAGGAGTTGAATGAGTTCAACGGACTAAGTGCCCAGGAACGGCTATCCAGAGTTGTGCTGTACCTGCGCGAGAAGTATCGGTACTGCTTCTGGTGCAAGTATCGCTACGAGACTGATGAAATGGAAGGCTGTCCAGGTTTAACAGAAGATGATCATGATTGAATAAAACCTTCCTGGCTATATTTTTGTATTTGATACATGATACCACTATACGCGTTCTTCGTCATGCTTTCTTCGGTCGCGAAATCGCGCTCAACAGATGCTAGGGCATCTACTGCCGCTCTATGTTCGCAGCATCCAAGAGGGATGCGATCAAGAAGAAAACGCATCGATATCTCTTTTCCTCCCCCACTGCCCTTGGACCGTTTATATTGTGCGCATGCTCTTTACGGCCATCCTTGATTAATCTCCTATCATTCTCTCCTCCCCGTACGAAGTGCAGAACCACCACACTTTTTGAACCAGTTCTGTGGCTGGTTACATACGAGGTAATAGTCAGATTGGGAGCTTTATGCACTTAATGGGGCACCCAAAAGTTTTTTAAGACAAAAAGGGAGATATCCTTGCCACGAGCTTCGAGTTCTACAACCGTCAAGAAACGTTTGTGATTGGACAGAAGGTTAGACAGGCGACGGCAAAATCTGCAGTGAAAGTAACCACTCGGATACAGCCCAGACATGGCACGATCACCCCCTCACGGATTCCTTTTTGTTTTATCCAACGTACGTCGATCTTCAGAGCGCTCATGGCTCTTCTCACACGCAACGCGAGTTTCCCGCATCGTAACGAATCTCGCCGATCAGTCTGGCCATATTTCTTCCCCCGTCAATCATTCAATCGTACCACAGCATTTACTGTCTACTCCGTTAAACATTAGCTCTCCTCGATTGGTTCTTGCTTGACATGTTTGCTAGTACGGAACGCCTAGATTGGCGAATACTCTTAACGCGAGGAATGATAGGAATGCTCGGACAGGAAGTGCTGGGAAAATTTCAGTAGTTGAGCATCGCAAGTAACCTGGTGGCGAGTGAAAGAATATGGCCGAAGAGTCTCAAAATCTAAGAAACAAACCACCATATAAATATATCAGAGAAAGATCTATAGGTTCTGTTTCTGCCTCCTTTGTGCTTTGCGCACGCCGATTGTAAACGGGGCGGGTGCAACAGGTCAGTGTCCATTGACTTGCACTGTCCTACCGGTTCGTTCCAGGACAGGAGGAGACAGGGGCGCGAAGAGCGGAGATATCTCTCCGCATGAAGAATAGGGTAGGGCCTAGAGGTTTTAATGTTGCCCTTGTGTACATGTACATACTTTAGATATCTGTCGCTATTCCTAGTGGCTTAAAACCCAGTTAGTGCCGAAGAACCCCCTACTGCATTGGAATGTTATGTGCAGAAAGGGTTTGGGGAGAGAATTGGAACCTATCACCATCCGCTCCAATGCTCCCAGCTTTGTTGCCAGATGGCATGAGTGATTTTTTTTTCCCCTTGGTCCTAGGGTTTTGAATATCCAGGGGCAATTAGTTCACGTCCGTTGCATTTAGAGTCTGAAGATTTAACACTAGATGTTTTTAGTGTTGCATGTATGTACAGTCAAGATACAAGACATAAATGAGGGGATGGGGCAGGTTCCCCTCTTTTATGAGTAATTGAATTCGGTTAATATCCGAATCATTGCACCCGTTATCTGCTCAGTACTCCAGTATAGTCCACGCTTGTTGATTTGTACGGACTCGATGTTTTTGCCAATTAGAGAAGACTGCAATAACGGAACTGCTATGGACTGGAAACTCATCATATATGTACCGAGGAATTAAATTCTGTTACTATAGGCTCTAAAATCAATCCAGGCGGCGACTTGCCTATGTAGTTAAGGTCGAGAACGCAAGAAAGGCAGGTTAATACTAAGCAAACAAAAAGTATAAACGAATGGAAGGGGGTATAATGGGGATACGTTTTGTAAACAAGTGTCCAGAGGGGTGTGTAATGGGCATGGGTGGGATAAGCAAGTGTGAGGGACACCGAGAAACACAATTCTCTAGAATAATGAGAGAATAAACGAAATAAGGCAGTATTATATAACTTTTGAGAGCAGCGGCAAATGGATGTGAGCAGTATTTCATACTCATGCCATGCGTCTCTTTTGACAAGATCAACCGGGTCGCCAAAACGCCAACAAACGCCTTCCAAAATAGACAATAAGAATCCAAGCAAATTCAAATGGGGTTCGTTGGAGCAGTGACAGCAAATATGGCCGCTGATGTCGCATATGCCATCATCATTGGTGTTTTGGCCTGGGTTCGGCTAACAAATTGTCACTGCCCCTGCCCCTGCTGCTGAATTGCTTTCTATCCCCGTTTCTTTCCACCTCCTAACGAATTAATTGGGTAGTAATCAGTCACTCATAAGCGGGCAGACAAATAGAAAGGAGATACGTAAATTGGGATAAAAAAAATCCAACACAAAAAGGAAGAAGCAAAACGGGAGAAAAACCAAAAGAATATGTGGAACTGCTTCAGGCACTCTCCACACTCTCCAACGCCGCCACGAGGCGTTCCATAAGTTCTTTGAGCGAACGCCTCTTGCATTTCTGCATCGTTTGTATGCAATCTCCGCAGATCCGCAGACAGCAGAAAGTACACCGCCAGCGGATCAACTGGTCGTCATTTAGGCATGTCATGCATGGAACGGGGTAGATGAGGTTATTTGAGGGCGCTAAATAGCGGTGGGATTGGTAGCAGGAGAAGTGTACTTTGGTGAGGGGAGGAATGAGGTTTTTCTTCAATCGAGGCTGCTTCTGAGGGGCTTCTTTCTCGTCTTTGGGGGATGAGTCCGGTGTGATTATTTTTACAGTAGGCGTGTCGCATTGGCTTTCGCTTTTGATTGTTGGTTCTGTAACCTGGGTGCTAGTGCTGCTATTGCTACTGCTATTGATGCTGGTGGCGCTGGCACTGCTGCTGGCATCGCTTGCAACTCGCACCGGGGGAGAGGGTTTGTTGAAGCCGTTCATCTCGTTTGGCCTGTTTTTGGACGCCTCTTGCGGATAGGGAGGTAGTGGCTTCGGAGAACCCGACGGAGATGGTGTAATGCTTCGAGAAGATAAGTCTGTAGGAATCGATGGTGGGATGAAGCTTCTTGATTTCCTGATAATCATAGACTGGACGTGAGGATGCGGGTTGTGCTGAGATCTAGGAGGAGCGTATGGGTTCTCCAACCGTGTGCGCGGCCTATCGGGGCGTCTAACAGGCAAGGAATCGGCGAATCTGATATTGGTCGTCTGTAATGATCCGGTTCGAGAGGGGTATGTTCCTTCTGAAGCAGATCGCTGGGATGAAACAATCGAGAGTTCTGAAGGGTCCATTCCTGGCGTTATCGACCGCCTGTATCTGCGCGAAAGCAATGCTTCGTTTGAGGAAAGCTTTAGATCATGGCGGGCAAGCCGATCGTTAATGCGCTGCATAACTAGGTTGCGATTTCTTTCTCTTTCTCTTTCTGCTCTTGCTTACCAGGGCTGGAATTGATCTTGATCCTTCGATGCAAGTTGCAGGAAGGTATGATCAAAGATTTTTGCTATCGCGATTGAAAGGGATCGGAGGAGGAATTGCGCATCGCTCGTGGTGTCGCGGTGACTATAACACTCCGCATTGAGAGTCCCTATCGGGAACACAATGTGTCTGAAAACAGACCGTCGTGGTGAATGCAACGGTGATTCTGTACCCCGTACAACAAATTGAAGATCAATGATTCACGTATTTCCTGAGTACAAAAACTCCACAGGGGCAGGCCAAGTCTGAATTCTGTCGTCCATTTCGGTACTTATGAACAGTGACAGATAGAATCGAAAGATATTTGGGCTTGTACCTGGGCCCGATCGATCTGACACTAATCCTTGCAACCCTGCAAGGATTTGCGGCTGACCGGGAAAGAATGACAACATCAAACTGGCGAAGAAAATTTGTGGCAGTAATGTCGGATTGGTCAACTTTACTGTGGCTCAGGAGTGCCAGCGATGTGGACCGTCATTGGGGAAGGATGCGATAGTACGTGATATGGATGAACAACCACCAATCTGGATGACGGGAGCCAGGGAATGGCTTGTTCAAATTCGGCATTTTGCCACCTTGGAATTGGAGCTGACGAGACTGAGGAGGTAGTGAGATATGGTATGCGTGTTAGGGCTCTGGGAAATGTGAGGAGAAAGGTAGTCGGCCCATTAGCTCCGACGCCACCGGGAGGGGGAACATCGGCGCTAAAAATGACTTGACACCCCTCAGTGGAGTGAAATAGATCAGAATTTGTTCAATTATCCATAGTCTTGAACATGGGGGAGCTCTAGGATTCATTTCATCAGATCTTGTTGCCCTTTGCAAGTCTGTTGAGTGGAGTTCCATCTTGCATATCAATGGTGCTGGGCCATCGACCATGCAAGAATTAGCGGCAGCGGAAAAAGAAAAGAAACCGTCAACGTGTGGCAAGAAGTGAAATAAGTGGTTAAACCAACCAAGCCAATTGTGCTTGGGAGATTCGGAGACAAATCATTCGATTTAAGCGTTGCAGAAGCAGAGAGTTGTCTGTCACTAGTTTGTGACCCGAGTGCGAGACGGAGAGACGTAGGAAGAAAAAGGGGAGAATGCCGGGAATCCACGCGCCCCGTAACTTTTAAGTCCTGCCATGATACGTGGACCAACAAGCAGCAAGCCTTCAGATAAAAATAATCTGTTCTCGCACCGCCAGTTGCTGGCTGTCGATCGCCATGCCTCTAGCGAATTGTCCACCATACAGAGTACATAGGAGACAGGATCTCAAATTTGGCGGCTTTTCGATTGCGATCTGTGTCAGTGTGGCAGGCCATGCTCGTAATTGATGACGTGCCAATTCGCCAAAGTAGTCTTGACATGTTCCCAAGCGAAAATCCAGTCTCGAATTCGTCTCGTGTTGGAGCTAAAATCGCAGTCTGGACGGACGGATTCAACACGTTCTTGGCTTGCATGGACGCACAAATATTTCAGGCAAGGCTGAGTAATATTATTATTGCGCAGTTAGTTAGTTATATCTGGACAGCATTTGTTCTTTTAAATAGTGGATGGGAATTATTGAAACTAGCCGGCAGCGCCCTTGCACAGATCGTATCTAAACACTGGCTGGCCTGTTGGATATAAATGGCGTTGCCAGTCAGACCAAAGTAGCTTTAAGGGGGAGAGTGAGTGAGAGAGAAATAGCGGACGCGCCGCCTACCACGCTTCATTGCTCCTGGAAGTAAAGTACAGTACTCCGGAGCCGCTCACTATGGCTACCTAGGTACAGTAGTTGTAACAGAGAGGAGTTGATCCCGAACGAACTGGGAGGGCGCACTCTTGGATGATGTTGTTGCGGTGAAGTGTGAAGTGGTGATCATGGATGTCCCGCGCTAAAAGAACGCCGAAGCGAAAATCGGTTGTCATGTCTGGAAACGGCAAAAGCACAACAAACGGTCAACTTCCAATCTTGTTGCAAGTAACTGCCTCCTGTAGGGCGTTATTTTAATGCAGGACTTTATAGTGAGTGGCTAGGCTTATGAATATGCCTGTAAAGTACAAATTTTATTTACAAACACCATCTTCTTTGAGCATCTATCCATCTTTTTGAGATGGCTCGCGCCCAACAACACGCGGAGACAGCAGGACCGCCTCAATTCGCAAAACCAATCCTGCAATATACGAAGACTCGCCAGGAGGCGCTCGGGATTCGACAAGCTTTGACGCTTTATCTGAAAACACAGATCGAATTTGTGGGTGACTCTCCAGGGTCTCACATCAGCCTCTGCGCTCCACATAATGCTACCAATGTGAAGCGCGTGCCGCCAGAATTGAACAATGGCCTCCGCGCTCAGTATCTCAAGGCATTGCAGGCCAACCTAGTTGCGAAGAGAGAGTATAACGATGTGCTTCAGGAAATAGCGTCTCAGAAACAAGATATACACTCTCCGGCATCCGCTGGCGGTGAGGGCCTAGAGAAGAAAGGCGCGGAATTCCAAACATACTTGGGACTTCTACGAAGCCGCAGAGAGCATGGAAAAATACAAATTTTCCAACACTACCTGGAGGCACTGAACAAAATGGATGCTGGGCAAGCTGGATATCTTGGGCTTGCTAAGGAGCAAGCTACATCTCGCCAGGCTGCTCAGAACTTGATGGCCCATGTTAATCCAACCTCGGGGAGCACAGGCGGCAATGGATCAGATGTCGAAACCCTTCTTAACAACTTGGAAAGAGCGGTACTCCGTGCGAAGAGCCAAGCGGACGTTGAGAAGAGGCTCCTTGAAAAGTTAAAAAGCCAACACCTGGCTGAAGATGTGAAGTCCGTTCCGACCAGTAAGAAGCTAGGCGCGTTGAGACGTACACATGCGGAGCTGGTACGCTGGGTAGAAGAGAAACTAGTTATGTCTGCTTCAATCGATGACCAAGGCCTTGCTGAGGACCAAACCGCGATCGACGCGTCAGACGCTGAAAATATTCGGGTCCTGGAAGAGACTAAATCCTTGATTCAGGAACAATATACTGCCTACGTCAATGCTCGAAAAGCTTTGCTATCAGTTGTATCTACGGCGTCTCAACCTCTCCCAGCTGGTCCCCAGACACCACACCGCCGACTTCAGCCTCGGGAGAACCAACAGAATACAGCTACGCCGGACCTTACTTTATTATTCCCATATGTATCGGAAAATCTACTGCCATTATCAAAAGCCCAAAAGGCACCTTCAATGCAAAAGTCCTACCTATCTGCCATCCTTGCTAAAGAGAAGTGGACCACTTGTCGAATGCTAGATCGTCTACAGGAGGAGAGCCATCTGCTTCCGGAATATCCCATACTCGGGAGACAGCCACGATTCAAGAATGCAGTTGCCGCGATAAACCGCCGGTCACCCCCTCTGGCCAGCCAAACAAACCCGAATGAGGCTTCCGAGATTGTCACACGCGCAGAGGCGTGGTCATTTGCAGGCAGGGAAGCACAGGGAGCTACGAAAGGATATATCGAAGATAGAATAAATTTTGGCACAGAATTGGCAGGAAAATCAGGGGATACGTTGAAGGAGATATATGAACTTATGAACCAGGACTATGAAGAGGCAACGGCTGCTAAGGAGGACAAGAAGGAGGATGAGAGTGATATCTGGGCTTCTGAAAGCCGGTATGCTAGGGGTAGAGGAGGGCGACATGGCCGGCTGGAAAAGAGGCCAAAGGGCCCATGGTCGGGGTTGAATGGGAGAGTGGGAGTTATTGGAGATGGATGATGTCTTCTCGACGGCGAGGTAATAAGGGGCATAGAAATGATAATTTATGAATAATGAAGCGTTTGATAGCAATGGAAAACTGTGTCGCAAGGAATCTACCGGATCTGAAGTGATTCTCTAATTTTGTAACTGACCTGAACCCTGCCTATTAGCAGATATTTTACTGTATATATCTTTAACGAAACCACAGTTCGCAGACAGATTGATAAGATAGTCCCATGAAAAAAAAAGCTCTCAAAAATAAAATCTACATACATAAATATCTTATGTCCGGAATGCGCTAGAAGATGATAAGTATAACAGGGATCAAATCTAATAAATTCTCCATTAAACTAGGATCAATTTGCAAGCTCATGCTCGTCTAAGAATTCGATAACTATTATTCTTCACTTTTCGAGGCCAAGGTCCAGCTGTTTCCCCAAGCTCTCTCTCTCTCTCTCCCCCTCAGTGTTGGTGTTCCCCAGCAATGAGTCATGGCGCTAAAGAGTCCGCCCCCAACAAAGAAAACGACCCGCCAGCTCAAAAAGAAAAAAAAAAAGTTTGGGAAAAACTCAAAAACTGAAAACAACCGACTTCCTATCCTCAATTCCTCCGCACCAGCACTCTCTTAACGTCCAATCGACTCCGCCCTCCCTCCCTTACCCTTCCGAATCCTCTAACAAACCCTCCACACTCTCGTTTTCTCCCTGCGCCAGGCGCAGCGCCCCCAATGGCTCTCCCAGCCCGATGCGGGCAGCGGATGGTCTCCTCCTTGCTTCGACAACGATGTCTTGCGTCTGAAATCTACCTGCCATCTCTCCGCGCATTTTCCACCGCCCACTCCCTCCCTTCTTCAAAGAAACCTCTATATTCCCGGCCGGCTTCTCTGCAACAATCACAACAGCTGCCACCATGGCGAGGTTCCAAACGGTCGTTTTCGAGCTCCTTGGAAAAGTTGGCGGCGGTCACGGGCCAGGAAGCTCCCAGCGCAAAGGCTTATATGGCTAGCGGAGCCATTCGAGGTGCCGGCCAGCTGGTTGATGTGAAAAAAGTCCTGGTGATTGGGAGTGGTGGGTTGAGCATTGGACAGGCGGGCGAATTTGACTATTCCGGTATGTACATGTACTTTTGTTTGTGGTGTGTTGTGAGTATGGGGGCAGATAGGCCATGATAACTATTGAAGGATCCTTGGGCAACATGGATAAGGTGTGCGCGAGGCAATCGGGCCCTTTGGCCGGTTCCGATGAGGGATTTGGTGGCTATCCCCTTACCAAATTCGAGGGCTCAACTGGATTTTACAATCTTGAAACGGAAATTGAGATTTCATTTGAATCAGATGGCTGACGATCTATGTTTTTATTGTCTTTGAACAGGTTCTCAAGCGCTCAAGGCCCTCAAGGAAGCCGGTGTAAAATCCGTGCTGATTAACCCTAACATTGCCACCATTCAAACGGACCATAAACTCGCAGATGAGGTCTACTATCTCCCCGTTACACCAGAATACGTTACCCATGTGATTGAAAGAGAGCAACCAGATGGAATATTTTTGACTTTTGGAGGTCAAACGGCTCTTAACTTGGGCGTCCAGATGAACCGTATGGGAATCTTTGATCGGTATGGAGTCAAGGTCCTTGGAACTAGTATCCGGACCTTGGAGGTTAGCGAGGACCGTGATCTTTTCTCAAAGGCATTGAACGAAATTAACATCCCAATTGCGGAATCTGTTGCTGTTAACAGCGTTGACGAGGCATTGGTAGCTGCTGAGAAGATCGGCTATCCCATTATCGTTCGGTCAGCGTATGCGCTTGGTGGACTTGGATCTGGTTTTGCGAATAATGCCGAGGAACTTAAGAACCTGTCATCCCGCTCATTAACTTTAGCACCCCAGATTCTAGTTGAAAAATCCCTCAAGGGCTGGAAGGAGGTCGAGTACGAGGTGGTCCGTGATGCGGCTAACAATTGCATTACTGTTTGTAATATGGAGAACTTCGACCCTCTGGGAATCCATACCGGAGACAGTATCGTGGTTGCGCCCAGCCAAACGCTTTCTGATGAAGAGTACCACATGCTCCGGACAGCTGCCATTAAGATTGTACGCCACCTAGGGGTTGTTGGAGAGTGCAATGTCCAGTACGCCCTTCAGCCTGATGGACTTGACTACAGAGTCATTGAAGTCAACGCCCGTCTATCCCGATCCTCAGCGCTTGCTTCCAAAGCCACTGGATACCCTCTCGCCTATACAGCTGCCAAAATTGGGCTTGGTCATACACTACCTGAGCTTCCCAATGCTGTGACGAAAACTACAACCGCCAATTTCGAACCTAGTTTGGACTACATCGTAACTAAGATCCCAAGATGGGATCTGAGTAAATTCCAACATGTGAAGCGCGACATCGGTAGCTCCATGAAGTCTGTTGGTGAAGTCATGGCAATTGGTCGTACTTTCGAGGAATCCTTCCAGAAGGCAATCCGCCAGGTTGATCCCAAATACGTCGGCTTCCAGGGTGACAAATTCGAAAACCTCGATGATGCCCTCAAAAGCCCCACTGATCGCCGATGGCTTGCTGTCGGACAGGCCATGCTTCACGAGAATTATTCCGTTGACAGAGTCCACGAACTGACCAAGATTGACAAGTGGTTCTTGTACAAGCTCCAAAATATTGTTGATCTACAGAACACCCTAAAGGAAATTGGCAGCCTGTTTGGGATTCAGAAGGACATGATGCTCAAGGCGAAGAAGATGGGTTTCTCTGATAAGCAAATCGCTCTGTGTGTCGGCTCCACCGAAGATGATGTTCGGGCAAGGAGAACGAGCTTCGGTATCAGACCTTGGGTTAAGAAGATTGATACCCTTGCGGCCGAGTTCCCAGCTGATACCAACTATCTTTACACCACCTACAATGCCACATCGCATGATGTTACTTTCGATGACTATGGGACTATAGTCTTGGGAAGTGGAGTTTACCGTATTGGAAGTTCCGTGGAATTTGACTGGTGTGCAGTTAACGCGACCCTTTCCTTGAGAAACATGGGCAAGAAGACAGTCATGATCAACGTAAGTACAAGATCAACAGTCCTTCCGCTATTGTTCCCTGCCCCGCGAGGCGCGCAAAGCACCTCAACCCTTGAACCACTCCATCCCCCCCCCCCCCCCCCC
>LDEV01002938.1:2501-13683 GCA_001014755.1 Blastomyces silverae
GACACCGCCAACCAATCCAGATATGCATTGGAAGGGCTAACCCGCTCTCCTCTCGACGTCGTCAGCGATAATCGGAACAACTTTCCCTCCACGCGCGCTTTCAAATCTTCTAGATCCTCCACTTTATCCTCAATGAGATCCAGCACGGGATCCGGCAGGGGCGAGTATGAACCCTGACCCAAATGTGGTAGTGCAGCGGGCCATTGGCCCACGACATGGATTAGGGCTTCTGCGAATATTACATGGCTTCGGGCTAGATAGCCCAGTCGTAGGTAGCTAGGGGGATACTTTGCGATTTGTTTGTACAGGCGGGATGAGAAGCGCAGAAGGTGATGGTCGACGCGGGGTCCCACAACAGGAAGGGCGTCGTACATGTCAGCGAGGTTTAGGAGGGATTTACATTCTGAATAGGCAGAGGCAATGTTTACGGCGTTGAGCTGTGGAGGGTAGTTATAGAAGATGCGGAAGAGATTGTCATAATCGCGGATTGTGGGGTCAAGGGGGGTTTCTTCGATGGCGGCCTTTGCTACTGAAGTTGATGTCGCGGTGCTTGGAAGGTGGAGAGCGGATTGGATTCCGGTAAGGCTGGTGATGGAGCGGAAGAAGCCTTGTTGCGGTGGGGGAGGTTTTGTGCGGGCGGGTGGGGGTTTGGGTGGGCGATAGTTTCCGCCGAATATCGAGTTGTTTTGGGATGGGGGCTGCGGGTGACATCAGCATATTTATACGGAGATGTGTTATTTTCTTGACGTAAATGAAAATTTTCATCTCACCTTCTGCACAAGAATCGGCATCTCATCTTCCTCCCTATTATCCCAATCCAATTCATACCTCCACCGCGTCTTCGTGGGTGCCGACGAGGCACGGCGATGATGCGCAACAAATTCTTCTCCGCCGCCATCTTCATCGGGAATAATTGCTAGCCCGCGCTCCGCATTAGAATCCCCATTGTCGTTCGTATCAGCCCCCTCTAACATCTGAGCCTCTCTCAACGCCTGGACCCGCGACCACTCCTCACTCGTGCCCGCATCAAAAAACCCCGAAGAACGCGCCAGGATTAGCCGATGGAGTAAATAGCGCTTTTCCTGCGTTGACGCACGGATGACGATTTCGACATCTCCCGTCGCGGCGAAGATAGGGAATTGATTTTGAGGTTGGCGAGTAGAGCCACCATGGTGTGAGCGGCCGGAGCGAGAATGTTGATGTTGGGAGTGGGAATGACTGTGGTGACGGCGCTGGGAGTGGGAGACGCGTGAGGATGAAGCGACGGACGCGGGGGCGGGGACTGTCAAGGCGCGGCCGGGAGTGTCTGGGTGAGATACCATGTCTGTCGTTGCAGGCGAGGTTGGCGAGGTTGTTGAGGCTGCTGTCCTTGTTGTTCGAGACTCAGAAGGGTTGGAGGAGACTCGATTTATTGAGGGACGGGAAAGGTGGAGCATCGCATCAGGATGGCGCACATGGCATGGGGATGGGATGGATGTATATTTGTTTATTGTGTATTAGGGATGGATAGAAAATGTCAATATGTAATATATGCTTTATCCACAGGAGGAAATAGTTAAAAAAAAGAGACCGAGACAAGGAGATCCTCGACCTGGAGGCACGACGAGAGTTGTCACAGACAGACACGGTGAAGATGCGGGCTTGATGGCGGGATAGGCGTCCAGGAGCAGCAGAATCCGGTTCTTCAGGTGTTCAAACGCTTCTCAAGCGAGTCAATCCCAACGACGCCAGCAGGTTCTTGTCAAGGAAAGGGATTGGACAGAGAACGCAGACGCGAGGCGGACCCAACAGCAGCGATTTAGTGCAGCTTTGCGCGGTTTTAGTCCCGGGTCGGTTGTCTCGTCTCAGCATCCCGTCTCTGTTGAAAGTGGAGTGGATAACAGGCAATACTATCCACGCCAGGGACAAGGATAAATATCTCGAGCCACAACACAAACAAATACACAGACAGGGGGTCGCTCTTCTTTCTCACAAAATCAGAGCAGAACAGAGCAGAGAGATTTTCAGCGCATGATCAAGGAAAAAGAAGAAGAGCTCGACCTGCTCAGCCTCCATCCCATCCCGCCATCGAAAGCTGCCCATACAAGCAGCATAAAAATCTCCCAATTAGCTAACTAGACCAGCTGAGTGGCGAGGCTGTTGAGCCACCAAGACACCATCATCCTACCCTATCACCACACGAGAAGCTCTCTTGACAGCAATGACAGGCTGGGATGGGCTGGGATTTTTGCCTTTTCCTCACATGTGAGACAAACCCCCCGGCCTCCCGTCAGGAGTGTCAAAGAGTAACTAACTAACAAAAACCTGGGCTGGCTTGGGGACTCAACCAGACAGGCGGAGACGGGGACCCTGGCTTGCTGCATCTTGAAACAAACCAGCAATAATCTCACTCCCGTGAAACTGCGGGCTCCGTGGGAAGTTCAAACACTGTGGCTAGTGATGGGGAAATAATAATTGCGATAGATGTAAGAAGCTACATATGCAACCATGGAACCAAGTATAATATTAAGAGTCTAAAGCACTTCCCATTTCTAAAACCTTGAATCTATGCAACTGTATCTAATTAATAGCATTTACAACCAAAGAAAGTAAGGATAAGTCATATTAATAACGTGGTGATCTACCAGCTGTAAAATAGATGTGATGTCATATATCTGCAACTAGGGAGCAGGATACGGATTAGAATAAAGTATGGAAAATAGTGCCACTTTTTGAGGGTGGTATTTTTTTCCCTCCTTTCTCCTAAATGGGAAGACAGCGTAGAGGACCTCGGGAAATAAAAACAAGTTGCATTATCGGATCAGGTATATATCCACACAAAATCACAACAAAAATGAGAAGGGATGGAATGAGAGGGTTAGAGAATATGAATAAATGATGACAAGATCAAGGAAATCATACAGCAAAACTAAAATACCACGTCCAAAAAAAGGAATCCAAACCTAGTCAGGCCCAATTTTCCCATCAGAAATCTCACCAGACGTGAAATGAAATGAAGATAGAATATATAAATAAAATAGACCGACGTCAAATATCAGCTAAACCTGTAAGGGTGTATCATGTGCATTAAAAACAACGGCAGGGGGCCAAAAAAAGGTGGGATAGATAAAATCAAACAAAAACTGAAAACAAGCGGCTGAAGTGCTTATAATCATTCTCTAAAATTAGTAATGCTTTGGGAGTAACATACAAAACGCGTACACCGGTGAAATTAAAGGAAAGTAAAAAGTAAAATAAAAAAATGACGAGCAATTAAAGAGAAGGGAAGAGAAAAGAGACCAATATGGTACGATATGCATAATCCACTTCATCAAAACTTCACTTGGAGAAAATGTAAACGATATCTTTCCAGCCAAAAATGCAAACTGGGTAATAGGAAATTATAAAGTTGGGTGAAGGGGAGGAGAGAAAGGATATTGGATAATTCGAAAACGCTTCCACAAACTAAAACGCTTCGCAAAAATTTCAAAGTAACCAAGGCGGAATCTGGGCGGGAAGCGTGGAAAGAGATGTCGTGAATCGTCGCTAGAACGGTATGAGAAATGAAAAAAAAGAAAAGTGGGTCATGAATTAAAAGGAGTAGAAGAAGAAGAAAAGGAGGGGAAAAGCTAAACCAGATTTGAGTCAGACAAAACAAATATGAGAAGTTAAGAGAAAGAGCGAAGAGAAGAGTATATAAACGGGGTGGGAGTGGACCGTATACGCTGTGAAATGCCTGAAAGTATGAATGGTGGTGAACAGAAGAAGACATAACTGGAAAAAAGAACAAAATGAAGAAGCGGCAGATAAAGATGTGAGACTTATTAGAACGCTGTTCAACAGGAAAATATGGTGGGGTAGTGTATGTTTAATCGGAAAAGGCCAAAGAGACAATATGAAACCCAGGAGTCTCTTCCTTTCTTCCTTCTGTCTTTTTTGGGGGGTTCTATCTTCCGCTCAAAAACGAGTGTTAGAAAACAGCAGACAATCCGTTCTTTGAGTGGCGTCGACTAAATCGTTTCTTCCCCTTCACGGATTCCGAATCACCTGCGGCATGATGTTTGACAAGCATGGCTCGTCCACTTGCTTGTGGCGCGTTGACGTTGGCGGAGAAATCATCGGAATGGTCAAGGGTGTTTGCATGGCTCGAAACCCCGGACGATAGGTCCCTCAACGTATCATCGCCGTAGGGACTATTCGACGCTTGGAATACTGCCATCTCTTTGGCACGATCCAGTGTATCTATCCACTCTTGTGTAGAAAGAGCAGATGCTGCAACATCTGAGGAAAATGGTTTCGAGTCTTCAAAAACATAGTGTTTTTCGCGCTGTAAAAAGTAGAAAAATTAAATTAACAAACGGTCAAGCTATAATGAACCAGGGAGGTTCTTCTTACCGTATCTACTACCCATGATGAATAGCCTTTTACATCGGTGGTGCATCGATATTGTGCGCCTGGCGCTAGGAGAGAGATATCCATTTTTGCCTTCTTTTCCTCTCCGCCAGCGGGCACGATAATGACACGGCCGGCAGAGGTGACCATAACTAATCGCTGACGCTTCTTGGTCGTGTTTCCTCCGAAAAATCGAGAAAACTTCTTGGGAGCATCACCGTCGCCATGTCCACCTTTTCCGTGTCCATTGTGAGGAGCGGGCGCAGACAAAACAACTAAATTGCCCATTTTCAATATACGCTCGTTTGTGCGAGTCAAAACGGGAGACCACTCAATATCAAGTTGCGAAGGAGGTGGGAGATCGGTAACAAGGCGTGGATACGGCCTTGCGTTCCCCGGGTTACCTGAAGATCCAAGGCCTTTAATTGTGATGTTTGGGGGAAAACTGTCATCCTTACTGGTACCGTTGAGTTTGATCGGCTCCGGCGGCGGCGGAACGTATGGCTTTAAACGTGGTGCTTTTTGTTTCCAAAGGCCACGACCCCAAACGATGCCATCGAAAAATTCATGGTTTTTGATGTGTTCGATTTGCAAGCGCCTGGACGGGTCAAGTACAAGGAGCCGTTCCACTAAATCTCGAGCAACTGCGGGGAATCCTGGAGGGAACTCATACTCGAGGCCAACAATTTTTTGGAATGTTTGATATTCATTCGCAGCTTTGAACGGAGGTCGTCCGGCTAATAATTGGTAGATGATACATCCGAAGGCCCACAAATCACTTGCCTTGTAGGCACTCTTGTCTGTGAGAAGTTCTGGGCTGACATACTCCGCAGTTCCTACGAAGGAATTGGCCCGATCCTGATTGGGGCCATCGGAGTCCATCTGTGGTATACCACTCGAATTTTCCTCCTGTCTCTTGGAACGATCCAATATTTTAGCCGTGCCAAAGTCGGTGATCTTCACATGCATTTGGCTGTCAAGTAGTACGTTTTCCGGTTTAAGATCTCGATGGATAACCCCACGTTTGTGCATGTAGTCAATGGTATCAAGAATCTGCGCCCCGTAGAATCTAGTGCATTCTTCATCGAACGACGACATCCGTTTCAACACCCCTAATAGCTCTCCTCCGCTCGCAAGGTCAAGGACAAAATATAGAGATCGTTCATCCTGAAATGTGTAGTATAATCGGACAACACCAGGATGGTCGGTCAATCTGTTTAATGTATCCTTCTCGATGTTAACATACTTCACTTTCTTTTCCTTGATGATATGCCGTTTGTCAAGTATCTTTATGGCGTATTCTTTTAAGGTTTGGCGATCTGTGGCCGCAACTACTGTACTGTATGATCCCTCGCCAAGCGTGCGGCCAAAGGAAAAGTCTCTAACGCCTTTCTTCACGAATCTCGAAATGGATTTGCCATTGGCGTCGATTTCTTGCCGTACACCAACAGCCGCCCCACGCTCCTGCCATTCTTCACTGCTGGATAGCCCGACCCCCTCGAGGCCATACGGAGAACCGGAGAGTGGGGAAGCGCCATTGTTATGTGTTGGTCGAGAGCTCCGCCTGGGTGGCAGTGGGGCGCTCCCGCTATGAAACTGTGTCTGTTTGTAGGATCTATCGGAATGGCTATTGTCGCGTACTGGGACTCCGGCCTGCAGAGCTGCGGATCCACCACGAGAATCCGATCGTGATTGACTGTCAGAGGTTGATGAGGCGGATGACTCTGTACGGAGTCGATATCCTTCCCTAGCAGCAAGATTTGAAGACGACCCATTGGTCAAGGGTTGTGTATAGTATGCCGACAGTGGGCGTCCAGAATTTTGGGGGCTAGATGAGCTTGAAGTCTGAGATGTGGCTGCAGCATATTGGGGATACTGGTGCTGCGGCTGCTGCGGGGGTGGGGGGTTCTGATATCCATAACCAACGGATAATCTGTTATTTTGGATATGAGAGGAAGAGTCTTGGATTCTGGAGGATGGATGGGCGTTGATTTCAGGTTGGGAGGGAACTCGTTCATCGACCCTGGCAGGCGATTCCGTTCGGGGAGGAAGTGTTGATGCATCAGGAGATGCTGGGGCCTTGTCTACCGACTTGACCGAGGAGTCGTCTGGGTTAGCAATCCGCAGGCCCCCAAAGGACTGCGACAGGCTTAGATCCCCATCCATGGCAAGGAGGGTGATGGGCAGGAGGAGTTCCGTGGTGCAGGGCAGAGAAGGGTGCGAAAACGAGCGGGGGAGAGACGTGGCAGTCAAGTGAAACAGGGGGCTGGCAAACACCAGGAGGAGAGCGGTGGTAGACGAGAGTGCGAAATAATTAACCAGACGAGTGGTCTCACAAAATAGAGACTACGCCGGTTGTTGGAACGACCTGTAAGGCATGACAGATGCACCATACAGCCAGAGAAAGACAATCCTGGGTGTAGTCCCGCAGTAGACCAAGGGGAGGAATAGACGACAGGGAAGTCGGGTGTCAAAGAAGGCAATTCCGCGGAGTGCAGAGACAGAGGACAAGAGAATTGCAACGGGAGACAAGGCGAGATGGGGTTGAGGTTGAGCTGAGGGACTCGGAAGCGAGGATTGATGTTTAATAAGTGTAGAGTGAGATATTGGAGGTTCGGCGGTCGTTGAGTGAGGAGAACAGCGCTGAATGGCAGCGGTACCTGGCCCAACCAAGATATGTGTATCAAATACAATATCCGCGGTGACATGGTAATTTATGTGACAAAACCGTACAGTATAACACGCCCTTTGGCTGTCAGTTTACTCTAAAAATTACCCCGGATTTCAAATTCTGTAATCTACATACCGTACTAAAACCGTTCTGCCGAAACCAAACTGGGTGAGCGTTAGTCTTGGCATCCGGTAGTATGATGACAGAATGGAGATTCAGCAGGAGATTGATATACACGAATAATCTCTTCCAGAAAGAGATGGGATATACAGGCAGTGCACACGCTAGATATTGACCAACTGCACCTCGACTCTGTCGACTTGTCTTAGATCTGCATACAGCAAGCGAACTGACCTCATCATACAGAACATACATTCGCTCCGAATCGCTATTTGGACCCATTCTGGAACGAAGCAATCCAAGCAGGAATTGCTATATATAGCAGTCGTTCCAAGCCTTGCCAGGTGGGCGGGCTCGCAAGGCTCCCAAGGGTGTCTCGCCCTTGGCTTTTCTCTCAATGTGCTTGCTTTGCGCGCTTGTGCTAAACTTCAGCCCTATCGGGATCGCCCTGCTCCTGCCACAGAGAATGGGGACGCAATCCAATCCATATGATAACAACAATGTGGAATGGAGGGAAGTAGCAGTAACAACACCATGTTCTTTGTTGACATGGCTTCTTTCCCCTCTTTTCTATGCTCTTCTTGGTCTGGGTATTCTTTTTGACAAATCCATTACTGTCACTGTTGAATCCCCATATGCTCTCCTGAGCCTCTGTATATTCCTTTCTTTGGATTATAACAGCATTGTGCATGGCTTGTAACCATGTTTCGACTACGCCCAACTCCCATTGTCCTCTCGGGCGACGAGATCTATGCATGTGTCCAGAGGATTCTGGTTGCTCGAATTCTCGAAAGAGGCGGAGATCCACATGTATCGCCACATCGACAGCGTCAGTCCTCATCAGAAGCGGCGTCCGTGGATTCTCCTCTTCTGGCCCTTGATTCCAGTAGTTTCGAGGAGTTTACAGATTGTTGCCCTGATGATTGTGGCAGCTCGCCCACCCTCAGTAGTGGTAGACGTAAACGAGAGACCTCGTCGGAGGAGACACAGACAGAACACCGTCAGCTCTCTCCTGATCGTCAAGAGTCTCCGCCGTCCAGTACTGATGACACTCGTCTGGCTGAGCAATTAGATACAATAACGTTGAGCTTTACGTCATTCCTTTCGCCATCCACATGGCTTGGTCCGTTTGCTTCGTCTTCTGGGTCCGTTGGTGGAAACATGTGCCAGGAGCGGGTAGATGACATTTCAACAACTCTGTTCTACCCAATGAAACCATGGGCATCATCTCTAATACCAACAGGCTTTCCTCCGCTGAAGTGTCATGGTCTTTATTCAGACATTTTTCTATGCTCAGAAGAGTCGAACACAACATTTTCAGTTCTGGGATATGCTATTCCGGGTGCAATTCCGCCAGGGTCGGCGCGCTGTAGCTCCCCTTACTACCAATCTATAGCATCTACACCTTCACTTTCAGATTCTCAGGATACCGATTCAGAAAGTGAAAGTCAGGATGGCTTTGCCTTATCCAACCCTGGCAGCAGCCGGAAGCTTACGGCAAGCCTCTACACAATCGATCCATTTTTCAATCACTTTGGCCAGTCCCCAGCCGCCAGCGATCCTAATCGGTGCAGTGATAACAGTCGAACTGCTAAGAAATTTTCGAATGTCAACAGCTTTCAATGTCAGTGGCATTGCCCGAAGGGGGCGCCTAACAACAGCTACACTCCTGCAATACCTTCACTTTCTTGCTACGGATTTGATTCAATTACTCTCAACGGTAGGTAAGCCGCTTGGTTTCTGGTATAAATAACTTTTCTTGCCCACAGAAGCCCTCGAAGATTCTTTTTCCTTACACAACTTTGCACAGTTCATGAATTCCATAATTGGGATATTTCTTTGTTTGATTACCACATACGTTGTACTCAAATACTCGTTCAACATTACCAATTTGTATCGATCATAATGCGCCGCAGCTTTGACGCTAATATGTTGCCTCAAGCAGCTTCTGAAGAGGTAGCATCATCCCAGGCCTCCCAAAGCGGATCGTCGAGCCCAGATCAATCCCCTGCGACACCGACATCCAGTGTGGAGGGTGTCAGCACGGTATCAGTTGCCAGGAATGCGACTCAGGGTTATCCAATTGCATCATCAAACCTGGTCACTCCCACGGGTAGAATCCTTCTTATTGCACCAAAAGCTATTGCAGACCAAATCCCTCAAATCGAGAGAATTCCCCAGGAAGCTGTTGGGCTACCGCAAGTGTCGCAATCCGATACGTTCTTTACATTGCCTTGGCTGACCCTGCAGCCAATGACGCCCACATACCCAGTATTGACCCCAGCGAACCAGCCGCAGCCTGCAATCCCACTCCGACATACAGGCATAAATTACTATCATGTACCCTTGAGCGGTATTGTTAGGAACCCTATTCGACCAAGTCCGGTCAGTCTAAGATTTATATCGTTGGAATCTCTTTTGCAAATTTGCTTAATATGTCGTCCAAGAAGCTGTTTAGCTAAATAATCGGGAGGTTATAGGCTTTGAACCAAGATCAACATCAACAATACCTTGCACCAGCCACAAATTCAGCATACCCAACAGGGCACGGATACTTAGTCCAACAAGCAGGGCAACAGGCGCATGATAACAATGCTAATAATGAGCCTGTGACAAGCCAGTTGCCTGCGGGGTCATTCCAGATGCCTCTGGGCATGACCTGGCAAATTCAGCTATTCAACTGGGTTGCTGATCCTACTAGCGGAAGAGGCACTAATAATATTTGACAATTCAAAAGGTTCAAAAGGAGGTCATTGTCACATTTAATTTTCACATTCCATAATGCGAGCCTTCTTTGCATTGTACTGTACATGTACATTTGTTTTAGGCATGAGGTCAATGATCGAAGAAATTTTCTTCCCGAGGAAGGTGTAGTTATCAGAGTGGCTTTGAAACTCTCTCGGATGTTTTTCTTTTCTTTCCTTTTTCATTTTTTTTCCCTTCTGTTCCTTCTACAGTGGTTGTATGATGTTATTTTTCTTTGTGAGGCTTCTTGCTCAGTTTTATTGAGGTGCATAATTCATTTGAGCTCAAGTTGATTAACTAGTTGACTGTTTTGGAGGTATGTATGCATTTGCAGTGATCTTTTTCAGTGCATGTTTTTTCATGATTTATGATTCATGACACCTTTGTCTCTTGCTCAAGACCTTATATTATTACTACTATCATTCTTTCAGCTTCTTCTCCTCCTTTCACTTGTATTATTTTCTATTTTCTATTCTTTTCTTTCTCATTTTTCTTGTTATTATTATTGTTGTGATGGTTAAATGTGAGGAAACTACCATTCAGTTATTATGTGAAATCAATATCAATGAGCTGATAGTTAGTTAGCTCATCATGTTTCATATTAAGTAAAACAAATCTGCCTGCAATGTCGTCGTTATCTAAATCTACTGAATAACTGACTAGCACTTGACTGTCAGTATTATGCAGATAGCCCCAACCCCCCTTTCAGCCAGCAAGGGGCATATTGTATCTGTGGCTTTTGGTTATTATTTTTGAAGGCAGAACGGAAACAGGGAGAAAAAAAAGGGAAAATAAAACAAAAGCCTTGTCACACCACACACCCCACATATATTATTGTTGTAAACCCCAAGGCCAAATCTCCCATATGTATGTATATCTATGATATTTAAAAGATCTCTCTCTCTTTTCTTCTTTTTTGTTCATCCTCGCTTCTCCCCCCCCCCTCGTTCTAATTGATATTAAACTTAAACAACACCCCAACCTTCTAAAACACCTACGTAGTCCTTTTTACACTTGTGCAAAAAGTACAAAAAAAAAGAGTTCAAAGAAATCTACGTTAGTTCTTGTTCTCCTTCCCAAACACCTGCGCCCCATCAACAAGCCTCCGCTCCCCATTCTGCCGCCCATTGACGAAATCCGGATAATTCAACGTCAACTCCACAGCGCCATTGACAATATTATCCACAGCTTCGACTCCAAGCATAAACGAGTGGTCCTGGTTGCCGACTTCGTACCGCCAGCTGCCGAAGCGGCCGCGCGACCAGATATCCTGCG
>LDEV01002940.1:2632-19333 GCA_001014755.1 Blastomyces silverae
GGTACGTCACCCCAGCCTTCCTGTGGTTGGGTGTCCATCGGTCAGTTTTATCTCTAAGGACGGGAACGCAAAAGTGTAGTCACAAAAAAATAGGAAAAGAGGGACAAACTGAATGACCTACGTAGACATTCTCCATGCCGCGCACCGGACGCTTCCCTTTGTCGGTCACTGGGTCGTAGGAGCTGGACGAAGGAATTCCCTCCACGTTGAGATCACGGTCACGTGTTCTTGGCTGGGCTTCAGCTTCCTTGCTTGCCGCCCTAAGGTCTGTGCTTCTTGCACTGTGGACTCGGCGCAGCCCTGGAGATCCCTCTGCGGAGACTATGCTGCCCGCACTGACAGACCGAGTGGTTTCCCTCTGGCGTTCAGGGATACTCAGCTCATCTGTGTATGGGTGGCTGGCGGATCGACCTTTTTCGCCCGTGGGTGACTGCTCGACACGCCGCCTTTTAAGGACGTCCAGAGTGGCTGGCTGAGCGTTTGGAGGCAGTGGTGCCTTTCCTGTCAAATCGCTGCCCGGATAAGATAGCTTTGAAGCCGGAGTAAACGTAGGCTGTGGCAGAATGTGCTCGGGCCCAATTGCCAGCTGTGGACTTTCTGTATGTCGTGCGGTTTTCACCCCTCGGTCACGCGAACCCACATCAGAAAGATTACGGCCCCGTGCATTGCGTGAAGACCCCGTTGGAACATGCTCCTTGATCGTAGCGAGCGGTGTTCGTGGAGGGGTGACTACAACATCTTGATCACCTGCAACTCCGTAGGGGCCTCCAAATATGGAGCGAGGCTGTTCCGAAGAAGGGGTTTGGGAATCAGAGACCAGACTTTGCTGCAACGGACGGTAACCATCCGATGGGGTAGTTGAAGGCCCGCCTAGTACACTTCTAGAGTAGTCGTGAATTGTGGGAGATTGTTGCAGTTTTTTGTCTCGGGGAGGTTCACGAGAAACCGGGCTAGAATGCTCCACGTCAACTCGCGTCGACGAAGGAGAATGGGAAGATGTAGATGATTTATTCTTTAAGGCTAGATCCATAGAGGACGGCTCCTGTTTGCGGGTTTCTTTGATGGCTAGCAATTCAGGCCCGGAATGCTTGTCACTCACATCGATTGACCGATCGATACCTTCACCAGCGGCAAAGACCTCCGGGATTGGATCGAGGTTTGGCCGACGTTTTATAAGGTCTTCAAACGTAGGAATTGTTTCGCTATCAACCGTTGGCTCAACAAATCGTGGAAAGGTAGGCTCTTTTGCCGAGATCGACTGCTGTCCAGTAAGCGGGGTCGAGGGTCCTTGCGCAAATTGATTTTTTATCTCTTGTGCAGGAGATTCATGAGAGCCCGCCTCTTGTGAGGGTCGCCTTCTAGATACCCGTTCAAGAAATGGAAAGACGCTAGCCACCACTCCGGAAGGCTGAGCTTGAACTGGCTCCTCTAGTGCCTTTGACGAGGTAAACGCAGTGACGGCAGGCTTCTCTTGAACTTCCACCGGCGATGGATATAAAGCCTTGTTTTCATCCAGAGGGGCTTCTTGCTTGACATTCCGTTCCTGCTTGCGGCCTTTGCCCTTCTTTTGCTTCTTCTTGCCAACCCCCCAGAAATCATCCCCGTCATCCGCTTTTCCAGTAACGACAAATTCCACAGGGGGTTCTCGTGCTTCAGGTGACTCTGTAACCGTAGCGGGGCGTTCAATACCTGTTTCGGGCTGCACTTTGCTCATGTTTGAACTTGCGGGTGTCTCCATTGTACCAAGGCTACCTTGAGGTTTATCCATAGACTTCACATTTTCGTCTACATCGAGGGTGGTTTTCCTTTTGCCTTTGCCTTTCTTCCCCTTTTTCTGCTTGCTGCCGCTTACGGCCACAGAGTCATCGGTTCCAGTAGCCGCTGAAGGTTCAGGGGAGGGTTGTGCAGTCTCGGGCATTTTGGGTGGATCTATTTTGGTATTTCCTTCGAAAGAACGGTCGATGTCTATTAATTGCGAGACTGACGAAGGAGAAGGCAATTGTCCAGTAGGGTCTTGGTTTTGAAGAATTCCCGCAATGTCAATGCCATCTTGGGGAGTTTCAGGGACGTCATCATCCAATGAAATAGGTGGGAGCTCATCGCTGTGGGCACTTCCCGGCCGGTGCACCTCAACTTGTTCAGAGTCGATGGGTATATGTCTGCTTGCTGGTGCCCAGGACGCATCTGGAATATATTTTTCGCGCGTTTCCTGAGAAACAAGGCTCGCATCTTCATCAAAGTCACCGATACTATCGCCAGCCATATCCCGTGCACCTACTGGTTGTTGCTTAAATGGTTCCTCGCGGGGTTGTGGCTCATCGCCCGATAGAAGTAGATCGAGGGATGAAGTGTCAGGTTCCTTTGACTTAGGCTGCGGCTGAGTTTCCCCGTCGTTCCAAGTCTTATCCCTACCCCAATCAATTGGTGGCCAGTAATCGTCATCTTCATTTTGTGGTTCCACATTAGGCATTTCTTGAGACGGGGCCGTTGGTGTCTTCTCTTGTGATTCTTCCGTAGATTCTTTATTTTCGGTTGCGTGAATGTCAATAATAGAAGATTCTGGCATAAAGAAGGCCTGTTCTGGCTGTTTGGTTGGCTCTTCTTCGAATTGTTGTTGTCCTTTCTTCTTTTTCTTCTCTTTCTTTGACAGAGATCTCTTGGGAGGGACATTTTCCTCAGCAACCAGCTTCTGGCCTGCTTTCTCCTCCCCAGTGTCAACTTCTTTTTCCGTCACAACTTCAACACTCACACTCTCTTTTCCCTTCTTATTCTTCCTTTCCTTTTTTGATTTTTTCATTGATGGTTCCTCCCAAACATTCTGTTCCATCCCCTGAGACGTCAACTCGGTCTTTGAGGGCTCCTCAACTAGGACAACATCTTTGGCACCGCATTGGACTTGCTTATTGTCATCACCAATATCTGCCATTTGTGCAATTTCAGGGTAGTTGGGGATTTCCTCGGGTTCAGAAAGTGGCTTCCGATCCTTGTCAGGCGCATCCGCACCCGCCTCTATCCGAGTTTCCACTGTTTGAGCCTCGACCAGAGATTTTGTTGCAATGGGTTCAGTTTCGCCTAGGGGGGGTTCGGCTTCGATACTAGTAGAAGCATCATCTAGAGTTTGAACGGCGTTTGCAGTTTCCTCCCTTTCTGTGTCATTTAAATGATGCGGAGCCTCGTCGCTGTCCTTCTTTTTGTCCTTCTTTTTCTTCTTTGACAGGCTGTGGGTAGGTGCTTCAGATATTTCACGCTCTGCACCTTCCAGTGGTCCTGATTCAAAGGTTAGAGGTACCTGTGATTGACTTCCTTTGCCCTTTTTGTTTTTCTTCTTGCCCTTTCTTGTTGATGTCGCACTCCAGTCCTGTTCAAACTGCTCGATCTGAGGCTCAAGGCCGATCTGCACAGGAGGCTCTGCAACAGATTCTGGCGCTGGCTCATCCGAAATCGGAGGCTCGTCTTGGATAGCTTCGGCCTTTTTATTCTTTTTTGCATCCGTCTTAGTACTCGAGATCTCCGGACCATCCCAGCTCTGAGCCTCCTGTTGCTGAGCTTTCAATTGCTGTGATTCGGAGGTGTTCAATTCATCACCAGCGTCAGCGAAATCATCGACAGATGGCTCAACAGGGTGCGTGGTATCTTCCTCAAATGCCGAATCCTTTTTATTCTTCTTTTTACCCTTTTTAGTGCTTGTGGTGTCCCAGATATCCCAATTATCCGCCTCCTGCCGCCCAAGTGATTTTTCCTTTTGCTCAGAGACATCGGCGTCATCTGTAGCGTGGGTTAAAACATCTGGACGGCGCTCATCAAGGGTGATCATTGCTTCGCCAACAACGGGGTCTTTTGCTTTATTTTTCCTTTTTCCTTTCTTCGTGGATGTGATCGCCATGGACTCACGGCTTGCTTCTTCTTTCGCATCTTGGGGCTTAAGGGCTGTCGAGCTTTCTGGAGCATGTGGAATCTCGGTTGGTTGTGGAAGGTCCATGGGAAAGATATTTTCTTCAAGGGCGCGGGGCTTTTTATTTTTCTTCTTGCCCTTTTTCGTTGTGGGGGTATCCCAATTAGCAGTTTCTTCTTCGATAATTTTGGCCGTCAGCTCCCGAGTCGGCTCGGACGTGGAGGTGAAATCTAGTGGAGTAGACGTAGTTTCTTGTTCATCAGGGGCGCGAGAACTATCATATTGAGCATCCCGGTGTTGCTTGCTCTTCTTTTTCTTTCCCTTTTTAGATGATGTGACACTCCAGCTAGTGGATTCGGATTGCACACTAGGTTCAGGTTCAGGTCCAGGTTTAGGTTGAAGTTGAGCTTCAGGTTGCATTGTTGATTCAACGGCCGTATCAGCGTCGACATGTTTAGGCAAAGTTGGAGGAGGAGCTTCTCTAGAAATCAGAGCATCCGTAGGGTGGATGTACGTAGTATCCTGCCCCTCTCCCTCCCTAGGCTGAGGCAGATCTTCGGATTTTAGCGGTGGCTCCTCCTTGCGCTCCTCTCCATATTGAGCAATGGCTAACTCCTCGGATTCTAATTTTTTGTCGCCGATTTCGTCTTTCGACGGACCGACAGCATGTTCTTGATCCAATATAGAATCCAAGTTTTTATCTACCACGTCAGTTACTTCATCATCTGCCTCATTAGAAGCAGGTAAGGATTCGGGAACCACCCGTGGAGAAAACAACGATTCAGCTTCTACTGGGGTTGGGTGAATATGAATATCCGTTGCAGTCACAGATTCGGAGACAAGAGCTTCAGAAGGAAGAATTCCGTCAGTTGGAACAGAAAGGGGGGGATTTTCACCATCTTTTGTTGTTTCAGCCACTCTAGCGTCTTCTCGAATGACATCACTAATTTCTGTTGTGGACGGATGATGGAAATTGGCTGGTGACCCCTGAGCCTCTTCCGTAATCGAGGTGCGATCATTGCTATCCACATGCGGTAGACGGTCTTCCTTCGGGGATGCTTCCTCCCTATACGACAACTGCTTGGAATCGGCGTCGGAAGGTTTGGAAGGCTCTCCAGTTACATCGATTTCCGTAGTTTCTAGTAGAGGTTCCGACGCAGTAGTTTCGGGTATTTCAGGTGTGGTCGGCTCTTCACTAGGAGAGAAAAATTGTTCTTGTTCGGCCGGCTGGATTTGATCCTGGACGTTTTGTGCTTCGGGTATTATCTGTTCAACCGGAGATCTGGCAAAATCTTGGAAAGGCTCCGGCCCTGGTGTCATAGATTCTTCCTCACGTGGCTCAGTAGGGATAGGCTGCGTCTGGGATGTTGCTTGCAATAACTCGGATACTGTCGCTTCAGACATCTCTTTCTTTTCTATCTGCGAATACGTATTTTCATCAGTCCAATCGGAATGCCTCGACTTTTGCTTGCTCTTTTGCTTCTTTTTAGTTTTGGAAATCTGAAATTCATTACCGTCATCGTTGGGAGGCGGTGCTTCGCGAGGAGCGGTGTCATTGCCTGTGTACGGAGCCTCAAGAACCTGATCGTCATCGTCCGCCCATGACCCGGGCATGGAAAACATTTCCGCCTTCTCGACAGCAATAGAGGGGTCATGAGAAGAGTCCACCATTAGTGTTTCGGTCTTCTCTTCTTTGGTAGGTGCAAGTGAAGGTAGTTCTGTGGATGTATCGGGCTCCAAGTTCGCGGAAGGCTCTATTTTCTCCGAAGGGCTTTCAGTAATAGGCTCAACTGGCAAACGTGGCTGCTGTTCAGTAGGAACAGAAGGCTCGTCTGTTGTCAAATCTAAAGATTTTTGCTTTTTCTTGTCCCTCTTTGCGTTCCGCTTTGCTTTCGGGTTTTTGGGCCCCTCAGTTTCCACTTCAACGGGGGGCTCCTCGTCCTTCATCTGGGATGAATCAAGTGCTGACTGGGAACTTTCGGCATGGGGAATTTCATCCTCCCAAGTAACTGATTGCCGTTTCTTCCTGCCCTTCCCTTTCTTTGCCTTCTGCGTGTCAATTGTAGGCGTAACATTTTGGGGCGGTTCTTCGCTCTTAAGTTCTTCAGCAGCAGTCTCTTCATTTGAAGGGATAGGTTCAGAGGTGTTCCCCGCAATTGCTGTAGCTGTAGCAAGTTCATCGGTAGTTTCCAATACAGGATCCTGGATCGTTCGCTCCTTTTCAGCCAACAGTGATACAGAACTGCCCTTGCTTAGCTCTTCCGATTGTTCTAGCTGTTGAGTATCGTCAGTCATTTGCTGGCCCTTGGTAGGATCATCGAGTGATCCTAACGGTGTGGCTTGCTGCATATTGTCTTGTGTCGGGGTCAATTGCTCAGGTTCGGGCTGATCCTCCGTCCTTCCCTCGCCAACTATGTCCTTTGAAGAGCCTGATTGCGGTAGCTCCTCGGCTTTCAGCGAAACTCTTTGTTTCTTCTTACCCTTCTTTTTTTGTTTTTTTGAGACCTTCGTAGACGTGTCGATTTGTGCATCGACTCCACCTATCAGATGTGGTGAGACCTCATTGGCCGGGGTGATATCTGCAACTTCCTTAGCTTCCATGTCCCGTAGCGTTGCGGTGTTAACTTCCTCTAGAGCCTGCGGTCCAGGTTCGTGTTCGTTACTATCTTGAAGTAAAGAATCGATGACCGAAGCTTGAGATTCCATAATGGGCTTTTTGCATGTGGCCGCTTCTGGGCTTTCGGGAACGTTAATTGTCCCAGTTTCAGGCGGTCCATCCTTCGTAGTCGATTTCGAGCCCCTCTTTCCTTTCTTTCCCTTTTTCTTACCGGACTGCCATGTGTATTCTTCGGCATTTTCAACAGGAAGCTCAGGAAGAGGATTGTTTCCCGCTGGTAACACGGGGAAGACAGTATTTGGCTCTTGCGGCGCTGGTGAACTATCTCCCTTGGTATCAAGGCTCGCATCCATAGACGGCGGCTTATCAACAGAAGTAGCAAGTTGTTGATCGGCAGCCGATATCAACTCTTCCTTCAGCTCCGTACCATCAATCCTATCTTCTAGTGGAGGCGTATTTCCAGGCTTAGGTCCTTGATCTAATTGCGGACCAGATTCTTGTTCTTCCTTCTCCAGATTAGAAGTGAAATCACCCTTTGACTCTCCTTGATAAGGTGGGCTCGAACCCGAGACAGATTCATCTTTAGCTAGTTCCTCAAGCTCCTCGGTCAATTGAAGAACCTGCTCATCAGCCTCGTGGTCTGGAAGATTAATAGCCCCCTCCGGGCAAGGCGGGGCCAAATCAGAGACATATTCGTCAATGGTCGGCTCCTCAAGTTCTGAACCTCCGCCATCTGGTAGCTCTATTGTCGCAGGATCAAATTCTTCGGCTGCCTGCACAGTTCGCTCGTCAAGCTTTTTGTCTACAAGGTTAATCACCTCCTCTGGCTTTTCTTCTTGGTTGGATAGGCCGAAGTCGACCGTGGCGGGCTCCCAAAGCTGCGAATCCTTGTCTTCCGGTAGAGGAATGTCAACAGGGCTCAACGCCTTGGCTGATAGCTGAGATATCCTCTCGGGGCCTTGCTCTGGGGTAGGTGCGGAAATCCCTGATTTTTCTTCTTGGCTAGGAGGAGGTTGACGTTCAGGGACAGGCTCATCCTTAGTCGGTTGAGTATCTTCCTTGGGAGGAACTTTACCAGCCTTCAGCTTTTGTTTACCTTTGCCCTTTTTGCCTTTCTTCTTCTGAGTAGAGAATTCCGACACGGGGTCTGCAGTCTCGGCTGGGAGTTGATGAGATAATTCTTCTGGAGCAGGAGGTTCTGCAGTGAGTTGCAGCTTTGGCTCTGTTGGCTCTAAAATACGAGGCGCTTCCAGCGAACTCTCAACGGGTACCTTTTCTTGCTTATCCTCAGTCACCTTGTCCTCTGAATGTTCGCTGATGGATAGTTTCCCTTCAGAGGGCGTTATTTCAGTCTCATCGAGGAAAGCTGCGTTCTTGCCCTTCTTTTTATTCTTCTTAGGCTTTTTTGATTTCTTTGCAGATGGCTGGGAATCATTTCCTTCAACCTTCAGTAGTCCGAAGGGAGCGGACCCGACCGACGTACTAGGTTCTGCAGGCTGGAGAGCAGGCTCGGCTGGTACGTCATTGAGAGCAATAGCAGCTAAATCAACAACGGACACTGTTGGCTGAATCCCTTCCTGTGGCCGTGACGCTTCTTCTTCTCCCCCCAGCGTCGGGACCCTAGAAACAGGATCTTCGATTACTTCGCGGGCAGTTTCAACAGTCGACAAAATGTCCCTCTTGGGCTCGGCGCTTGTAGTTTCGGGGGTAGCAGTAATCTCCTGATTATTACCAGCAGTATCCAAGGAGGGCGTTTCGGGCTTCACTTTTACTTCTGGCTGCCTCTCGTCTCTTGACACCCAATCAGTGAGCTGTGCCGCCACGCTAGCAAGCAAACCCACTCCTGCGCCAGTTATTAAACCGCTAGACAATTGAGTTCCAATGTCGGTATGAGATGTCGATGGGCGGCTGTCCGGTAATGGAGGCAACGATTCATCCAGCTCAGCAGACGGCGTGAAAAATTGAGGCTCAAGTTCCGAGTGGGATGTAGAAGGACGGCTCTCGGGCAACGGGGGTAGTGATTCGCTCAGATCAGGCGACGCCGTCAACGAGCGCGGTAGAGGCGGTAATTCCCTCAGATCCATATCCCATTCCTCAGGTATCATAGCCCTTTCGCCTCTCATAGAACTTTCCGAAGATGGCACAGGTTCCAAGGTAGTAGATTCTGGCAATTGCGTTTGGCTAGAAAAGGGATCGACAAGCAATTCCGACGGGGAATGGAACTCAGGCTTGGGCCGTTCCTTTTTAGTCTTTTGGGCTGCTGCATGGAAACTTGCCGCGGTTGGAGTTGCCTGCTGCGATCCTAGGAGATCAGGATCGTACAGGGAGGCGTCGATGTCTATTTGCAAAGAGAGAGCTCTTCCTCGCTTTGGCTTCTGGCTGAACGATTGCTGGGCATGGTACTGATAATCGTGAGGAACATCTCCAGAGAAACCTTCCGCAAGGCTATAGCGCGTCAAATCCTCTACCGAGGAGGTCCGCGATGTCGTTTTACTAGAAGGAAGTGACGGATATGGCTCGTCCGGCTGGCTATCCAGTTTCGCGGGCGAGTGCCGCTCCACTAACCACAATGGCCTAAACTCCCTGGATATCTTAAACTCCGTTGACCTAGGCCGTTTACCACCGCTACGAATATTCGATGTGGGAGATCCTGCTACGTCCGCTGGCATGCTCGAGCTAGCTGAAGGCGACGGTTTGGGGGCTCCTGGAGACGGTTTCGGCCGTCGGAAATGTATTGGCACCGCAGTTGGCGAAGATGTAATGTGGGAAGGCGAGCTTGGGTCTAAATGTAGCCTTAGTGCTCTTTTGCCCTCAGTGACTGTTGTTGGTGATCCGGGCCTACTCCGCGACTGAGCTGTGGGTAGATCAAAAAGCCTCTCGCCGGGCATGGGAGACGTGGACCTGCTCCGCATACGAGAATGCATGAGCATAGCAGGAACAGTACCTTTTGCCTCGTCATGCGGTTGAAGGGGTGAACCGAGCAACCCCGAAGCACCATCACGCGTCAATGGCATTTCGGGGCGCGCGCCTAAAAAAGACTGGCTTTCCGTGTAATCCTTACCCTCGTCACCGTCGTGATGATCATCATGTCCATTAGATCTTATGGAACGGGCGTCCTAGCAACCGGGGGAAAATAATCGAGATCAGCATATATACAAAAGCAATTGTTTCGAGTAAATAATCATAAGAATTCCTAAATTAACATACAATACTCTGCCCATCTACACTCCTCCTCCCTGACTCAACAATATCCTCATATCGATGTTTTCGATCCTTCCGCCTCTGGCGATCCGGCGATTCCAGCTCACCCTCTTCACCTTTCTCCGCCCTTTCTACACTACCACCACCTAAGCCATCACCACCGCCAAACTCATCACCCTCATGCCCCCCCTTCGACGCTCTCTTCTTCTTCCGCCTCTTCCCGGACGAAACACTTACATTGTCCAAATCATCAACACCAGCCTCAGACCGCACATCACCCGCCGGCGCACGAGTCTCATCGTCAGCCAAGGAGTCGCGAGATTTAGAAGCGCCGAAAAGTCCAAAAAACCCGCCACCGCCACCACCAGTGCTGCTCCTTTTACTGCTATCCTTGCTCTTACGTCGCTCAGACTTGCCATTGTCAGTCACCTTAGCAGGCGCAGACACAACGGAAGCGGATGTGGGAGCATGCTCATCGAACATCTCACTATCGCGCTTTGACCTACGCTTCGACTTTGATTTGGATGATGACTTGGATTTAGAAGACTTGACTGATTCTCCGTCATCTCCTTCTGTCTCAATGCTGCCCCAAGCGGTAATTGATTCGCTGCCGTCATTGTTGCCATCATCGTGATGATGCTTTGATCCGGACTTGGACGATGACTTGGATTTGGAAGACTTGACTGATTCTGCATCCTCCCTTTCTGCTTCCATCATGCCCCACGCGGTGATTGATTCAGCACCGTTGGCAAAATTATCACGATGGCCATCATGTTGGCCATCTTCCTCAACGGCACGGGCAAGCCCTTTGTGGGAACTGACAACGGAGCCGGCATGTGTCTCCTTGATATCAGAATCAAGTTGCCTGTTTTTCCCCTTAGAGCTCCGCTTCGATTTCTTACTGCTAGCACTAATAGTGTCAAACTCGAGTTTAGGATTAGATTCCATAGCGTGCTTAGGCGTATGTTCGGCTTCAGCTCGCGCTTCCGTGTCGAGTACCCGCTCCGGTCCAGGCTCAAAATTATCATTGAATGCAGTGTCCTTGGCAGCTTTCTTCGCCTTTTTCTTCGATTTTTTCGATTGCTTGGGCTCGTCAAAGAAATCCCCTGGCATCGAGGGCCGACCTTGAGATTCGGCTGTGGATTCTTCTTGGTCGGTTCTGGCTAGTTTTTCTGTCTCTTCAGAGTCACCTTGTTCCTGGTCCGGCTGGACGCCGTACAAGTCAGGAACAGTCGCGGAAACAGATTTGTGCGACTCAGCGACGTAGTCATTTTCCTTTAAAGA
This sequence comes from Blastomyces silverae, assembly GCA_001014755.1. Taxonomy (NCBI): domain Eukaryota; kingdom Fungi; phylum Ascomycota; class Eurotiomycetes; order Onygenales; family Ajellomycetaceae; genus Blastomyces; species Blastomyces silverae. Next base: position 13,627 of record LDEV01002940.1, read on the forward strand.
TCTTCTATCGTCGTCACGGCCACCGACAACGGCAGGACCAGCCTCCCGATGTCCCTCTTGGCCATTGACATCACCCAAGCGGCGCGGCGATCCATCCTCAGCATCGTAAAACTCATTATCATCCATGGTATCATTAAGCCTAGTTGGCTTGTCAGCGGTGGAAGCGATGTGCGAAAAATCTCTAGCTTCTGCAATAGGAGATTCCACAATCCTTGATTCCTGCTGCCGCTCCTCCGTGAACCGGTCAAGTATGGCAGCTGGCTCAAACACAGATTTCTCCACTGATTCAGACGATTCATCCCGGTCCTGAGCTCCCTGCTTAGCCGTCTTAGCTTTCCTCCGCTTCTCCTTCTTCGAGAATTTTGCCGGCTTCTCTTCCCTTTCCTCCTCATCCTCTTCAGCAACCCGCCTAGTGGCAGAAGTGTCCACCTGCTTCTCACGCGGTTCAATCAACTCTCGCGAATCACCACTAACATCCCCAGTCACCTCCTCTCCAGCACCCGCGCGGAATGCTCCCTTGTTTTTCAACCCTTCATCATCAGGGGACATAACCTCCCCACCCTCAACATATCCGAATGTCTTGGCAGTATACTCAACACCACCAGTAGGACTACCACGCCCTTCCAGAATCGCCTCTGCAATTGGAGAAGTAAACACACCTTCCCTTTCTGAGCCAGGCGGCGAGTCACGTTGATGATATGTAGGATCCTCAGTGACAACAGCAGAATTGAACCCTGCCAGCGTCGCTCCAGCAGCTAGGGTTGCGGCGAACTCAAAGTCATTTCCGAAGCCACCGGGCATATGCTCGTGGCGCGGTATTTCTTCATCGAAGGAGTCGTCTTCGCCTTCAGTCACCGCCTTTGGCTGTTGTCCATCGAGTTCCTTTTCAAGCGGGGAAGTAGCTCTCTGCCTGATTGCCTCCTGAGGCTGCGGTTGTGGTTGCGGTTCTGGTTGGACACACGGTGTTGGCTCCGGTTCATGCACAGTGTCCGCAGCTTTGACATGTTCAGAGATGATATCTGCAGCATCAACCTCGCGGACGCGCTGTTCATCCGTATCAATAGCAGGATCGCTCATTCGAGACGGGGATACGTCCCGCTGTGCATCCACGGGCTCCTTGGGTGGTATAGGCGGCGGCTGTCGGTCATCCTCGCCAACGACAGACGGCGCAACGCTCGGTGGCGGGGTAGGTTTTATCAAATTAAGACGAGGAACTGGCCATGGGAGGTTGGCGTGAGACACGACCTCCTGTTCTGCCAACATTGCCGTCATTTCCCTCTCGAGTCGGACACTCTGCGGTTCGATGAGAATAATATTAGGACTAGGAGGGCACGAAGACTCTACGTCTGAGTGGGAATGAACAGAGTGCTCATCTCCACTAGACCGAACATCTGGCGGGACGAAATAGTCTGCATAATTGTCATAGACAGGCGATGACCTAACACGATTGGCAGCCTTTCTCGCCAGACGGATCTTCGTCGTCGGGATGTCTCTAATATCAAAGTCCGGCTCGGTCTCGACTACCCGATCCTTCCTCCGGTCGTCTGCTTCCGCGCGCCCAACGGCAGATACAACACCGTCCTTCTCCTCCTCTTCCTCTGTCTCTCGCTCTCTCTCGTCTACGTACCCGCGCCTCTCCTTCCTCCTCTTCTCCCGCCGTTCTTCTCTCCTCTTCCTATCATCCAACTCACTTACCAAGGACGCAATCGTCGCCGTACCAGCCACAGCCGCAACGGGAGCAACCCACGAGGAAGAGCCAGAGCCACCAGACACATCACTCCGTCTACCAGTAGTAGTTGACTCCTTCTCAAAAGGTTTGATATCCGTGATCCCATGCTCGCGCTCACGCTCATGATCACGGCCCCGTTCCCATTCCACACGACGATCCTCCTCCTCTCTCTCCATCCTTTCCTTCTCCGCCCGCACGTGGAACTCCATTGCACGCCGCCTTGCTTCCCTTTCCTCTTCATACCGCAACTGCCGGCGCTCCTTATCTGCCTGCTCCTCCGTAAGGTCGAACTGGACTTGGGACGAAGTACTGCGTCTGGCATGCTTCAGTCTGGGACTTTCATCCCGCGTGTGAGAAATTATAGGGGAAGTGTCTCTTCTCCGCACGCCGCTAGGTCGACCCCCACTGCGCGGTGGGGAATGGTTGTTGTTGTTGTCACGGTGGTAGTCCCGATCCCTTAGTGATTTCTCCACCAGTGGAGTAATTCCGTATCCAATGTGCGATTCGGTGACAGGGACATAGCGATCGTCGGATTCACCAGAGGACCTAGGGAAAACAGGTTGGCCTCCGCCTGAAGCTTTGTAGGTTTGAGCTAGTTCCGCCTGTGATGTATACATTGCTTGAGATACGGGTACTATTGGCTGAGGGTGTTGGATGTGAGCGGGGCCAGGTACCTCGGCCATTAACGGTGGTATTTGAGGTTGAATGTCTGGTTGAGACGAGTAAGAGCTTTGGTTCGTCACATCATACAGCGATGGGTTTTGCGTTGGTGTCGGGTAAACATTTTGCAGAGACGGCAGGCTACCCACGGTGCTAGGGGTCTGATATGATGGATATCCAGCTCCAACCGCGGGCTGTTCAGGGTACTGGCGCAAGTCCGGTCGTGGAGCACGATCATTTTTAGGCTTTGAGCTCTTTTTCTTGCTACCCCACCTCCACCCCCATTTAGAAGTGCCCGAGTCGGAGGAGAGAGATGACGCTGCTCGTCCACCGTACGCCAACGCGGAATCAACGCTAGACTGGTAGGATTCATCGGATACGGATTCCCATCCATCCTCACCAACCCGCGTAGATGCGGTAATAGGCTTAGATTCACGTCTGTAGATCGCATGCGGCGAGTGGGAGCTGCTAGTGGAAGAATGGCCATCGTGCCTCCGTCTCCCCTTGATATGGGAAGCAGTGGCGGCAAGACCCACCGCTGTCGCTCCGAGTCCAAGCAGGGCTGCATCAACATCGCGATCGTCATCGCGCTTTTTTGACCGGGGTTTACCTCTCACGGACCGTGGTGCTTTAACATATCCTGTCCCAAAGGCCAGGTCGGCATCATCGGATGAAGACGAGAACGAACGCGCAGATGATCCCTCAGAAGAAGATGAGAAGCTGAAAAAAGCTTTTTTCTTCTTCTTGTTTGTTATATGCTTAGAATCAACTTTCTTTGAATGCACCTTTGGTCTTTTCTCAGATGGCCCACTGAAAAAAGATGCTAGCCCAGCAAAACCTGGCTTACTATAGTCGCGAGAAATGTCAATTGTAGATCCACTCGAAGAGGGATACCGGCTGCCGCGGGCTTTCTTGGGGGATCTGCTGCGGCTCCTACGTCGGGATCCAGATGATATGACAGATGCAGCACCAAGCGCTCCGGCGGCAGCGGCTGCCGTTTTCAAACCGGAATGGCTCCTCTCATGAGATCTAGATCGGGAGCGCGATCGGGAGCTACGTCGACGAAGGTGACTCTCGCCCCCATAGTGGGACGTTTCGTAAGAGCCACTATGTCGGCTCCGATCATCCCTTTCATGTGCCGAGTCAAGTCTTATTGGAGAGCGAGTGCGATTTGAGTAAGTTGTAGTTCTTCTTGATGTACGACTCTTCTTCCCTAGAGACGAAGTGCTAGTACTCGTAGTAGGGCTAGCAGGTCGACCAGAGCGAATACTATACGAATCATTAAACTCCTTGTTTCTTCCGTCAGAGAGAAGAGTCTTGGCAACATAACCAGCAAGACCAGCCGCAAGCCAAGGTTTCTTGTTAGATTTCTTGCGACGGCTCTCGTCACCAGATGACGACGGGTATCTGCTCAGCTTGTCCACTCTAGCATGGCTATCCCGGTACTCGTCAGAATACCTACGACGTCTAGAGGGGCGATGTTTACGCGGGGCATCCTTTGAACTAGTCCCGGGTTTGAAACAATACTTGCAGATGCCGATGTATTCGGAGTATTCCTCATATTGCGCGACAGCTTCTGGGTCTTTCCAGAAATTTACAAACTTTCTGAATGGCCCATGGTGGCGTTGATGGTAGGCCAAGGAGCCCGGTTGGCCTGCGTGGACCGTTGGGAAGGGTTGTTGGTGTGCGACACCCGAGTAAGTGCTGGGTCTCTGCGGGAAAGCAGGCGTGTGACTTGATGCAGCTGCGTAACCAGCGGCGGCACCCAGTGCAGCAGCACCTACCACAGGCATGGAATGGTGCTTGTTGGGTTTCGGTGGGCGTGCACCATTGGGCGGGGGATAATATGGCTGCTGGGAGGCGTGCGGTGCGGATTCATGGTGAGAAGCCGCTGATGGCGATGCAGCGTGGTGTGAATTGGAACCATTGGAACCTCCCATCAGTGAGCTGATTCCATAAGTGGCTGCTGCCCCCGCTGCTGCTGCTGCAGCGACTGACGGTTTGCCTGGTGCCCCTGGTTTGGAAGGTTTGGACGGTTTGGATGGTTTGGATGGCTTGGGCGGTCTCTCCGGCAGATGATGGACAGGTATACCGGAGCCATTGCTCTGTTGCTGCTGTTGAGTAGTAACTTCTGGTGGAGAATCGCCGTAAAAATCGGCTGCTTGGCCCACCTGTCCCATGGACGATGGTTCAGCGGGGGGGTTTGGCGTGGAGGAAGCAGCCATTAAATGCGGTTCAGCTCCCACAATGAGGGATGGAGGATTGGGCCTCACGCCAGGCTGCGTCGCTACTGACTGTCCTTGGTCTCCATAATACGCCGCCGCCTCCCCTGTAACAGGAGCCGGAGTTGGAACCATTGGATTCACCTGTGGCGGGCCGACAGGGAACTGCTGAGGCGGATAAGAAGAAGGATGCGAAGCAGGTATTTGATGGGGATCTGAAGAGGGTCCGGTTACAGGCGTTGCGCCAGGAAAGGTATTATCATATTGCATAGGAAATTGCGAGAATCCAGGCTGTGAGATTTCCGCCATGAACTCTTGGTCTCCGGGCGACGATGACATTGGCCCAGCTCGACTGCGGGAATATTCACTGGGATTGTTCACAATGACTTCAGACCTAGCTCGCCGGTGCGAGTGAGGCTTATTCTCTCTTTCCCTCTCCCTCTCCCTCTCGCTCTCCCTTCGATACCTCCTATCCTCTCGATCGCCACTGCTGGAGCGCTCGCGATGAATGCTCTGCGCATCATAGCTTCTCTCGTAGTCGCGCCCATTTGCAGACCTTGGTACGGCGCGATCATAGTCCTCTTCGAACCTCTCTCTCGAGTCTGCTGTCACATAGCTCGACGTAGTTGATCTAGCGGCACTATCGCGACCATATCTGCCGGAGGAATGGACGGATGAAGCAGGGGCATGATGGTGGTCGTCGTCTCCTCCTACTCGATCAATACCCCGGTCGTCACCCCGGGGAGTATGAGGAGCAGCAGTGGAAGAGGACTTGCGCCCGGAGGTTGAAGAGGATGAACGGTGGCTGTGATCATCTCTGCGACGGCGGGAAGAAGAAGAAGAAACGGTAGAAACGTCGTCAGAGTCTCTATGGCGGCGGCGGGACTTGGAGGCGCTGGAGGAGGAAGAGGCGGGCGGGTCAATTGCCTTTCCAAGCAGGCTGCGCAGCATTATGAGAGAGACGTGAGTATCATGTCAGCATGGGATGAGTAAGTTATACTGATATTGCGAGGATCGTAGAGATAGGTATATTGTGTATTTGGTAGATATGGCTATATATTGCGATAGATGGCAGATCTGGGGGGGGGGGGAAGGG
>LDEV01002942.1:5899-25946 GCA_001014755.1 Blastomyces silverae
AGCAAGTTCAATCGAACACTAATGTAATTGTATAGTACGTATAGGAGACTAGCAGACGCCTGTCAAGTGCTAGAAAGGCAATGGCTGTCGGCTGTTGGCTGTTGGGTTTGTTTGGTACGTATATTTGATGTATACAGCTCGTTGGATAGGCAAGTGGGAAACGACATACATAGCTGATCAATATGTGTATGTACAGGTCACTCCTAATGTATAACTATAACGTTTGAATTGAGTGTATGATGCTTTCTTCATTGGGTTAGCTCTGGGTTGATATAGAAATATATCAATCTGTAGTTTATGTCTGGCTTCCTCCTCTTAAGGTTGAACTTTTGGGGTTTTTTTTTGTTTATTCTGGTTTAAAGCAAATTTTGTTTCCTGGCTCGATATTGCCAATCAAACGATCAAATATTTTGATTGGCGTATGCCTTTCTCCAATATTTTGATTTCTTGTTCTCTCAGGATCTTGTTTGTTGACTGTATGAATATTTGGTTTTCGCAACTATTTACACAGCCAGTATCTCTGCTCGCCCTTCAATCTGATTGCTATCCAACTTTTGTCTGTTTGCCTACTTGCTTTCTTACTTGCCTGTTACACATGCTTTCTCTTGTTCAGTCGCTCCTTTGCATCTCAATAATGGAAGATAGAAGCAATCAGGAAAGGCGACGGGAAGGACACGGGAACTCCTAAGCTGTGCAATGATCATCACCAGATTATTCCAACACTGCTTTGCCCTACGGGCACATTTGCTACTCCCGACTCATAGCAAAGTCCCACTGTCGTTTGCGCTGTTGCTCTCGCATAGTCCTGCCTACCACCATCTGCGTTCCAACTTCCCACCGAATGCCCTATAAAAGGAGGCACGACGTCTCCTACAATCCCCTCCATTTCTTTCCATTCTCCATTCTTCAACCACGCCCTTCTCATTTCTTATATCCCTCAGACCTCATATAAGGGGGCCCGAAACACAGCCCCAAAACCCATTATATATTATATAGCGCCGAATCTCACCTTTCCACATCCAATATGGTGGAGCAAGGCCCGTTATACTTGAAGGCGGGCATTTCTACCTCCGCGTGGATTCCCTCGATGAAGTTCCCAGTCAACCAGCCGTTCGCTCCTGGAGATGTCCATCATACACGCTTCCTGTTTCCGCATGCATCCTTCAACAGTATCATGGCATACCGTCCAGATCTACAGGCGCATATGCAGCAGTCTTGTCCATCGGCAGCAATAATGACAACATTGATCCACAGGAGGAACGAAGGTTAATGCGGAAGCCGATTGCAGCGTGACAAACAACACGGAATCTTACTTCGCTATCTGCTCTTCATGTTGCGGGCTGTCTAGTCTTTGTGGGATGCACATTCTACCTCGTTTTGTTCCCCTGCTGTGTTTGGGCCTGCTCCAATTGGGCACAGAACGCCAAACCCATATATACGTCTTTTTCCCACCGTTTCTTGATTTCTTTGATGTCGTTTCTTGCAGCACAAGCAGAAGAAATTCATTGATCGTGTTTCAGAATTGCTCTTGAGGTTGCTCTTCACAATCACTTTGTTTTGGTTCGCATATTCCCAATCTTTGCATGTTGTGCGGTTGCTTATATACCCTCCCCTATGGTCGATTTCGGGGCCGAGTAATTATGCTGCAGCTACTAGCCCCTTTCCCGCACCATCCCTTGTTCATTACTCCGTCGTCCTGATGTGCGCCTTTCCCTCACCAGCCCCCCGTTTTTCTTTTCTTTCTTTCCCCTCCTCCTAGGATGAGGCAACGTGCAGTTCTTCCATTCCGCTCCAATTAGCTGCATGGAGTTCAAAGTCGCCCGACATACCGGTCCGTTCGCCCGCCAGCTATAATTTACACCACTCTGATACTGCTCGAGGGACGCGATATACACCACTGATGTATTTGCCTGCTACGTTACCGTAATTGGTAGTTTGAGATTGCGAGTCAGTTCCCAGACAACTCCCTCGATATATACAGCAGGCACGCGGCAGGGCAAGCCGGTTCGTAACGAGGAGAAAGAAAGAATGCTAATCATTTCTTCCTGAAAACGTATTGGTTCTCTCCTCGTTCTTCGAATGGCTCGAACCCTGGCTTTTTTGGTGACGGAACCGCCTAGGTGGGCGGAAATTATTGCAGCTTTTTACGATCAATCCGGCTTGTCAAACTTGCCGGTGGGGTGGAATGAAAATGGGTAATATTGAATTCAGCTAAGCAGTCGACCTAAGGAACGTTCTCGAGATATGGCGTTATACATTTTATACGAATTGTACATGTACATGTACCTCTCCTGCTTGTCATATGCCGTTAATGCCGAAGGGGAGAATCCACTGTCATATATACACCGGAAAAAGGATAGCAGTGGTACTCGGCCTGCGAGGATGTGCAGAGCCATAATCTGCGCGCACGGAATTCCCTCGCTATATATAAACACATGCAATTGGGAAGCAATGTTGGCACAAATGGAAAAAAATAAGGGGTGGGTTTAGGGGAATTGGCGAAGTGAAATAAGCAGGAAACTCCCGCAACCCCAAACATGGTCACTCTAGAAAAAGGGGGTCAAACCGACAATGTGTACTATCGGGGACTACGCGTCGTTACCGCCTTCAAAACCATACATACGTATATATTGATGGTATGCCATTTACCCAATAGCCGCCCTCCTCCTCCAACTCTTCGTCTACTCCCAGAGACACAACTATCATAATATCCACCAACATTCGGCGAAACCGGACCTATACTATATCGAATCCCACTCCCAAAAGTCATATATATACGACAGCATCGTCCCTCCGTCCGCCTGCCTCTTGTGTTCCTTTTACTGATATCCCAAACTATCGCAGAGAGAATAAATCTCAGGTTGAAGCTCAAGCTCAGGCTCAGGCTCAAGAGGCCTGTTCTAGTTGAACTGCGACAACAGTTTGGTCTCCTCCGGACCCAACCCGTTGGAAATCGAACAATTCACAGCCTTCGAGCGTGAAGCTGTTTCCTACTCGCCTAACTGCACACGATCCGGCAGGTATAAATACAACTTCATTCTGTCAACAACGTAGAAAACCACAACAGCTTTCAAACCTGAAAAGAAGAAAAGCGGAAACCAAAACACTAAACCACTGATACTCAAATCAAGAGAACACAATCGAAACCACTATATCCCATCGCCCGTCGAAAAAACTGATAATCTCAAAAGACCATCCTCATTTATTACAAATAAAAACACAACAAAACAGAAAGCACCAAAATGTGCCACCAGAAAATGCGTCACCACAGCTGCGGCCACATCGGCTCAGGCAACTTCACCCGGTGTCGCCGCTACGGTTCACCATACCCTTGCCGAGTTCGCACGATCCATATCCAGTGGCCCTATCCGTGTCCAGAGTGTCGCAGGAGATCATAAAAAGGCTGGCAGGTGTCTCCTATATACTTGTAGCCCCAGTGACTGTGAGTTTGAGGTCCTGCGTGGTCTGCATTTTGCGGAGGGTTTTTTGAGGCTAGGCGTTTCTGGAGTTATCTTTGTCTCTTGTTTCTTTTCCTTTTGTTTACTTTTCCTTTTTCTCTTTTCCTTTTTGTATTCTTTTTTTTTCTGTTCTTTCCCCTTCACCTTTCCCCATTTTTTCCCAGGCTGGTGGTAGCCTTTCTATTCATGTCAGCCAGTTCACTTGTCTTTTTTTTCTTTGTTCTGTTTACTGACATCCGCATGTGTGTCTGAGTGAACTTTATGACTATGATTTTTCCTTTGATTGGAATTTATTTTCTTTCAACCTGTGCAATGTGGGTCTAGGTTTATTTCCCTCCCTTTTCCTTGTCGTACGCTCCGAGGTTCCTTTATAAGGCAAGTGATCTTCTGCACCATTTGTCTCAACCTCATGAAATTAATAATGATAATACTGCCATGTGTCAAATTTGTATTACACAGCTTCTCTGAATAGTAGTGAAAACCAAAGTGGATCTATGAATTCGCAGCCTATTTATAAATAATCTCACTAGAGCCTCTGTGAAAGATCTAATGCATGTAATATAGATGGGGCATTTAACTCACAGACAGGAGAAGTAGAATGTTCAAGTATAGTCAAAGGAGAAACATCTGAGATCCCAGGTTGCTGGATGATATGAATATAAGATGTATATGTTTATACCTAGGCATGTATGTACTGTATGTATGCAAGAAATTATCTTGGGGGTATGCAAAGTAAAAATTGAGACGCGGGTACGTAAAATCCAGAAAAAGATATAAAAAAAAGGCCAAGAAAATCTTGAAAATAAAACCGCAAAGTAACATGGAAGTAACTGCCTGCTTGAAACGCCATCCTATATAGTCATCTTCTAATGTAATGATGATGTATGTATCAGGACGAAAAGGTATACCCGAAAGAGAAACGCAGAGAAAACAACGGGCAATGCTCAAGGCCAAGGTCACACGCATCAAGCAAAGCAAAGAATGTCCAAGAACGCCTGATAGGTGTGATTTCTTGGTCATCTCGTCGTTATAAAGTTCTTAGTAAACCGCAATAGAGTATAAAATTCAGAATCGGAACGTGGTGGGGGGGGGGGGGGGGGGGGGGGGGGGGGGGGGGGGGAATCGGGCTTCTAAAACAAACCGAACAGAGCGGGAAAAAAAGCAAAAGTAAAAGAAATCAAGGCCTCTAGACAGTAGAATGCATGGAATAAGTCAAACCGCGCCATATCTATCCTGCTCATCTATCATAAGCGCCTCCGTTTCTGGAGATTGGGATTTCGGCTCGGGAGGAGCGGATGGAATCCACCCTTTCATCCACACGCTAACTCTTCGCCATCTACCTGGTCCCGCAGGTTGTAGTTCCATGGCGGCATCGACATCGACATCGACATCGACATCTTCATTCTTCTTCTTGTAAATCATGAACTGAATGCCCATAGCCCCATCCATGCCCAGGACCCCGAACGCCCCCAGGAAAAATGGGATCGCACGCCCAATCCATTCGAGTCTGTTGTTGCCGTCTTTGCCAACCCATCCACCACCTCCGTACGCGGGTAGATCTGACCATGCGTTTGGATTGGTGAGGAGGGAGGTTGAGTAGAAGAAGTTACCGCAGAAGGCTGCGAAGAAGAGCAGAGGGGAGAGGCCCGAGGTGCTTTTGCGGCCGTAGTTCTTGTAGAGTTGTGGGATACGGGATACTAAGTATAAAATGGTCGACGACCAGGATGAAATTCTGCCGGCGATTTGTCTAGCATCTGTTTGGGACTGGGAGAATACGGGGCCGTTCAGCTGCTCTGTGGGGCTGGTAGCAGCTGCATTGGCAAGAATGACACATAGCATGGAGAGAAACAATATAGTTCGAGGGGAACTAGAGGGAGTGACGCTGCTACTGCCTCCCACACGGTAGATGGTTCGGGAAGGCGAGCGTTGTTTCTCATTGGGGCGCGACAGAGAGCTGCCCAGAGGAGAATCGACTTCCAAGCCCTTTTTCGAGGCGGCAATTTTTGGTTCTGAAGGCTGCATCGAGCCAGGGGACAATCCTAGAATGGTATTCTCCTCGGTGGGTATAATACCATTATACATATCTCCATCGCCAAACCCCAGATCGCTAGCTTGCGTATAGCCACGTCTTCGTATTTGCCATTCCTTGAGATATGTATAGAAATAGTACTGGATTACCAGCGCCACGTCAACAAAGACATAGTAGGTAGCAACAGTAATCTGCCACCCAGCTTGATGTAGTAATATAGCTCCCAGTAAGTTGGTTGTATCGCCCAGGCACCATTCAACCAGGAACCATATCGAGAGGCCGGAAGTCGACTGGAGTTTATAGTTTTTGTATATCTGCGGCAGCTGCGCAAAGAGCCAGGAAACGATGCTCAGGGTTCCCAAGGTAGAGGAGAGCAGGGCGAGCGGAGTCGGAATGCATGTATGTAGATGAGAAGAGATAAAGGTTAATAAGGGAGAGGAGGGTTCGCAGTGGTCTGGAAGAGAGGCAACGAAAGGGTTATAAATCCATGCTGAAGTCATTATCCGGCGCGCAGTTCGGTCGTCTATTGTAGCCCTGGCTGTAATAACGAAGCATCCCTTGGCCAAAAGCACATGAACGAAGATAAAAGAAAATATCCAGAGTTGATATATATTCACAAAATGATTTCTTGAGAGCGCAGTTCGGAGTTTGCTGACCGGAGATCCGCGTGGGGTTCGGTTGAGTGCTGACAAAGGCTGGCGAAGAGTCACGCGAGGAGCGCAGGACACGCTGACAACAACCCGAAACGTGTAAGAACTGGAGGAGAAGAACTGGAGGAGAACGGGTTTCGAGCAAGGTTGATAGAGCTGTTTCACGGGCAACTGGGGTTTTGCCTTGAGGAGAGTGTGCGGTCGTAGAGGGAAAAGTCGGAATAAGCCACGAAAATGCGTCTGACTGGTTGGGGATATCGGAATGTTACGTTGGGAGAAGGGAGAGCCAATAGGGCATCTGACTATGCGGATCTAACAATATGACTGGAAAGGGAGAGAGAAAAAACAAAGGAACAAAGAAAGAAATGAAAGATAGAGATAGTCTAAGAAGAGGAGAGAGTGGATGGAGAGCACCAAGCTGGAGAAAGGAAAGACAAGAGAGAGGAACGAGACAACCAGGCGACGACGATGAGCAGGAGATGAGATGAGATGGACGAGATGATGCTGCAGGTGACGATGGTGAGGCTGATAAGCGGAGAGCGGGGCGCTGTGATTGGCGGAGACGGTGGATCTGGGTGGGGCTCAGCCAGCCAGATAAACTCAAACTCTAATTGGGTATGGGGTACGCTAGTCCTAGTCTGGAATGGTAAACAATCAACCTTATTATTGAAGAAGATATCATGCTGAGGAATAAGACATGAATTAACTATATATGCATATATAATGATAATAGCATGATGTTAGAAACAAATTTGTCTTGAATATATGCAGGGTTCATGTTCATGCTCTTCTTTGAATATCTGTAAGCTAACAGTCAGGCACATCTTTCATGTGTATACTCTGTACACTGTACACTACAGGAGAAGTGAATGACAGAATACACAACAAACTTAAATCAAGGAAGAAAGAAGAATAATACAAATATATAAACACAAATGACAAATAGAGTGTACAAAAATTAACTAAATCCAACTTTGGAAGAGATCTTTGACTAGCCATCCCAGTCTTTTCATCACATCTGAAAAATGCTACTACTCTTCAGAGCCACGCATTGCTAATGTGTAAAACCAGCCAACCTTCATAATTACATAACTCGATCGTATATTCATACCAGATAAGTAGACGAGGAGTGGGCTGTGGAGCTTTACGCGCAGTTGATGTATATAATATGCTCATCATACCTTCAACTTGAAACTCCATGATGTCAAATACCCGCACGCCTTCACCCAGCACAGACACCCCTAATTCCAAGATTAAAATTACGCCTCCCGCGCTTGCGCTTGATAATACGCCCATTAGGAAAGCTCCCATCCAGCCAAATAAAAACAAGAATTATAAAATAAGATTAACCGTGTTTCACCTATTTCCGTCTCTCGAGCTCATGCCCGTTTCTTTGTACTGGACAGACATATATGTATATATATATATATATATAGATTTTTCCAAACAATGATAGACGTGTATGTCACTGCCATGCAAGTTGGATAGAAAGCAGTACGGCTGCTCCGGCAATACCAATTGCCAGCTTTCGAGGTTGGCTTGTCGAAGCCGCCCGGTTGGGTGCAATGATATCGAATGCATTCCCAAATCCTCCAAAGGGGTCATTGTTCGGGTTAGTGGTTTTAGTAGTCGTAGCAGATGGTTCTGAGGTCGTTCGAGTCGACGTGGGATCGGATGCCGTTGTTGAGGGTGGCAGGGATGGCATGACGTATGAACCACTTGTGGTAGAAGTAGAGCGAGCATTTGTAGAGGTGGTAGATGGAGTTAGTCTTCGTGTTGTTGCTGATGATGGCTCTTCTGTTTGTGTCTGTGTAGGTGGAGGGCGCCTGGTCTCCGTGACAGGGGGAATCTCGGGCGGATTGGCTGGAGCGGAACTCTCAATTTCCCTGCCCCCGCCTCCTCCTCCTGGCCCTCCAGCATTTGGACAGAGTGTCTGTACTCCCAGCCCCTGGAAAAATAATCCGATGAGAGACGTCGAAAATGCCCGCGTGCCCACGCAAGCTGCATTGAGCGAAAGTGTCAGAGCTTCTAGACTCTCAACGCATTCTGGCGAGCAGGAGCCTCCGTTTGCGAACTGGCGGATTGTGCAATCGCTAATCTCGGAGGTGTAGACTGTCGTACATGATGGAGGGAATGATATTATCGGTTGGATTTGGTCCAGCGAAATGGCTATGACTGTTGGCGCTCTGTAGGCGAGGAGGAGATATGTTACCCAGCGCTGTTTACGCATGGTGCAACGCCGGTTGAAGGAGATGACAAAGGTGTTTTTTTGTTTGCACAGCGCGGATGCTGCCCGCTCTTCTAGTTTTGTGCTTCGTTGAATTTTCCCAGGTATCGCAAAAAGGAAGATCGCAATGGCGGATAGAAGGCCTTCGAAACGGTTAATCGCGCATCCTGACAATCTCAACTCAGTGCCTTTCTTCAGCGCCCCAGCCCTATTCAAGACGAAAGTAGATATGTCAAAGAAAGATCCGCGCGATTCTTAGACTATGAGAGGAAAATCTATCGTGTCGTCTTTGATAGTTGCAAAGTCACAAACCGTATTAGTGTCGCAAAGGGTATGGGTATCAAGGAAAATAAAGAAGAATGTTACTGGATCTTCAACGGGAAGTTCTAAGTAGAAAGACAAAAGCAATGCGCCCTGTTGATACAACAATATCGCTTCATGAGATAGAAAAACCTCACAATTAAGAAGCCCAGTGTGTGTCCTTAACTAACGAAAAGAAGAGAGGAAACGAGAAGAATCAGGGACAGCAGAGGGGAATTATCGAAGCCCTTGTCGCAAAGCTGGATCCATGTCCGAAGACGGGCCTATGACCAGGCACCGCCCACTCACAGCCGCATCTGGTAAACTGCAACTGACACGACCAAAGCGTCCCTTTGGAATACCCGGTCAGGTACAGTGTGGTCGTCCAGCGATCACATAGGTCGGGAGATCCAGTGGCAAAGCCGAATCTCAAACACTCCATGTTTCTAAATTCCACGCGAGGGCTCGAGCCTGGGAAGGCCAGCGCCTATAGGACGACTGTTGCAGCCATCAGCCACTGACAGGATGGATCTCTCAGGGTCCATCAATGGACCAATATCCAAAATGCCGCCTCCAGCCTGGGCTTGCTTCGGGTGTGTCAACTTCGAAGGATGACCGGGATTATTTTGCGAACACGCAGGAGGGACATGCAACAGGCATGGAAATGTATAACTACCAGCCACCAAATGATGACCTTGCTCTCCTCCGTCTCGTGAAAGTGGCCGCAGCCCAGATTCAAGAAACACCCTGCACGTCGAATCCCGCCAAACAGCTGCCTCATTTTTGTTCGCGAATGGCAATTCTGAAACGTAGCGGGCCTGCAGCACATCAGCACGCTAGGTTAACGCTGGCCCCCGCCGGCGATGAGTTCGTTACGCGCCGGTGTTGGTCTGCAGCCTTGCCTTGGCACCGATATTTGGGTTGATCACGAACGATAAAAATACTATGTACTCTTCCCCGTGGTGTTGCGAAGAAACGATCTCGGATTTCGCGAAGGCACGGATGATCGCGATTGTGAGACAGAAGATAGGGCTCTCACCTGATGCGGGATCTCAGAAAATGAAGATAGCCCGTGTTGACTCCCCCCCTTTACTCCCTCTGTTTCTGCAGTGACTCCTTCTAATAGCCACCTTCTCTACCCCATATTCAATCATCTTGACTTCGCTATGGACCAGAGCTTGAGCGATCGAGCGGGGGTTTTTTTCACATGGGAATCGTTTCGGATAGGGCAATTCAGATGGCATTGATGATTGGTGAAAGCACGTTGTCTCCTGGGCGAAGCAGCCCTGGAGTCCAAACGCTTTTCAAACGCTACACAAAAAAATCCTTCCATTCTCTATCCTTAGGAATCGGTGGAATAGCTTTTGTATGAAGACGACAGACATGTTGGGCATTGGGCATCCAATAATAAATTGTGGATCTACGCAGCAGGTCATACAATCATTACATTTCTTAATGGGAATATAACCGATATGCATCTCCTAAATAGCATATTTGGGATATTTCAGTCCATCACCAATACCGGTCTAAACCGCACTCTGGCATGTACCAAATCATCCATCGCCTTATTCACGTCATCCAGCTTATATTTCTGAATCATGCACTTGACGTCATGGGTCCTTGCAAAATCTATGACCTCCTCCGCATCAAGAGCATGCCCCGTTGACCAGCCCGATACCGACAGCGCTCGACGGATCATCAAGGCTGAGTCCGCCACGAACTCGCCAATCGGTGATAAAACAAGCAGCCTCCCACGCGGTGCTAACCCTTGCATCAACGGCTGAACGTATTTTGGAACTGGGGCGCTCAGTATCGCCATAGCCGCACCGCCTAGTTCCTGCAGCGCTGTCGGGATATCACACTTGCTGCTGTCGATGAAATGATGCGCGCCAAGTTCCCGGGCGAATTTCTCTTTTTCGTGTTTGCTGGATATGACTGCTACTTTATATCCTAGTTTATTTGCGAACTGCACCGCAAGGTGTCCCAGACCACCAAGACCATGTATCGCGATGAGGTCGCCCGCGGTGACTTCCATTTTCCGGATCCCGTTGAAGGTTGTCATGCCTGCGCAGAGGAGAGGGGCCATCTCTGCTGGATCCATGTCCTGTGGTAATCGAGCCACTGCCTCCACTCGAAGTATACAGTATTCGGCAACTGGTAACAGTTAGACAGACGCTCCTGGTGATGGCTACAGGGAGTTGAATGGATCTTTGCTAAGGGTGGACTTACATCCTCCAGGTCGTGTCACGCCATTGATCTCTTCATTGTCGCACAGCTGAAAATCGCCTCGATTACATTCCTTGCAAACGCCTAATAGAAAAGGAAAAAAAAAAAAAAATTCACCCAATCAGCCTCTAATTGCTCTTTTAGCCATTGGTTCATCGTGGGATGGAAGACCTACCATCATGACCACCATGCCACGGCCCCCCAACCCGCTCTCCGATTTTGAAATTCTTCACCCCGGGTCCAAGCGCTTGCACACATCCAACTATTTCGTGACCGGGTACTATAGGACTACGATACGCGTTAGACAACGATCGGGGCAAACTGGAACCAGGTTGCTTCCTGGGATCCCTCCTTGTAGTTTCTTTTTGGCCAACGAACAATGAGTTTCCAGCTTCTCCGTCCCTGACCAGTACGTCAGAGTGGCACACGCCACAGGCAAGCACTTTCACTAGAATTTCTCTGTGTTTTGGATACTCGAGTGGAATGGTTCTGATGGACAACTCTTTGCCCTTCTCTTCGAACCGGGCAACCTTGTATGATAATGGGAATTCAGGCTCCATCCTTCCTGTTGATTTTGATATTGAAGGTCTTGTTTGGATAATCGTCGGATAGGAATGAGAAGAGAGTTAAGTCATTAGGGGGTACATGTTATACGGGAAGTAGAGCGATATTCCCGTGTAATTAAACAGTGAAATTGTTAATTAGGACTGCAAAATGGGTGTTTTTATTCAGGGAAATAGGAATGAACGGGTGACATCATCTCTCCACGGCCAGTTCTCGGTTGGCGAAAAACCTTCCCACCACAGTCTGGATCACTGTTCTAGCTCTGGAATGAGATCCAGGGGGCGTTTATATTCATATATTTGGTGGTATTATTTTTATTCTTATAATTGTGAAATGCCGAATTACCTATGGAGTTGTTCTGTTCCATCCAGGATCTACGAGGAACGCGCATATTTTATATCCAAGCCTATGACATCATCGTTAGTTGCACATTCAAGATCGGCTCAGATGAATATATGAGAAAATACAGCTTAATTATAATAATAGCGCATCAAAGCTCTAATTCCCGTCTCATCCATCTATTGTCGACAGCGGATACTTTGAAAATCCAACACCAGTTGAGAATGACTTCTCCGCTCGACCAAGATGAAGACTGTTCCCCTGAATCTATCTAGCTCTTTCAAGGAGCGACATACGTGCGCGCGCTTCCTCCTCCTGGCCCCGGTCAGAGATAATGAGAGGAGATCAGGTGGATCTGACCGTTCGCTGCCGCCAGTAAATAACTTAGCCCTTCCCTCACGGTGAGTTAGAATCCTGTATCAAACATGCCCGGCGCGGGGCCTGGGAGGTATGGGAGAAAAGAAAAAAGTGAGTTCTCGAACGGCAATGGTCTAGCTATTAGAGAACCCATATAGTTTAGAGACGACTACTGCAGCGATTAGGGATTAGGATTAAACTGATACGCCTCTCAGAGATGGTTGAACAGGCCAGCTTCATAAACCGCATTATCCACCATTCCGCGACTGGTTTTCGACTCTACGTACTCTGTTGGTAATATCGGAGAACCCTTTCTGCGGTAAAAAAGGGCTGATTGTATTCCTATCTTGTGAAACCTGGGCAATTAGGCCTTTAATAATCTTTCATTCTGCTTGCTCATTATTGCGGTGGAGTGCCAGCATTGGCTTGTGAAGCCTAAGTTAGCGACGGAAATTAGTTATTACTGGGCTAAATATTTAACTGCCTCCGTTTCAAAGGCGTTCAACCTCGTGTTTGTCGCGCAGAACAGGAATCATTTGATCGAACAAAGCTTAGTTGCCACCATAGCAATATCTCAGCTGGAATCTAAACAATCAGAAGGAGCACAAATATGAGTCCTTCAACGATATTGGTGGATCTACCAGATGACATTCTCTACCTCATCTTCCCGTTCCTGGAACCGCGGGAATTCCTCTCCCTCTGTGCCGTCAACAGGCATATGCACACCAGATTCCAGAAAGCATCACAATACTGGCGGGTCCGTACGGTGAAGACATTTAGGATCCCAGTTCGCCCCCTCTTTCGCCCCGACGGCCCGCGTTGGCATTGGCTGTATAAAACGCTGAGTACAAACACTCGAATATATTGCTGGGGTCGGGCAGACTGGTTATTTCCCATGCCAGAGCTATGGCCGACTAAAAGGGAGACTCCGAGAGAGATAGCAAATGTTGTGGATATACAATGCGGGTGAGTGATAACTCCGTACAACGGCTCTACGCCGTGTCTCTCGGGGTTTTGCGAGTCGCTCCCACTTGTAGATCGGATGGCCTATTTCATATGCTAACTCTAGATGACATACAGTCAATGGTCGATTTCCTTCCTGACATCTGATGGGATTATCTATATGGAAGGACTTTTGCGCCATGTCTGGTTCTCAAGGCTTCATTTTCACACTCTCAAGTTTCCAGCTGGTTTTCGTCCGACTTCAAGGGATCTTTACGAGCCAGCCACAGCCATCTCACAATTTTCTTCTGGGCCCAGCCATATACTGGCCCTCTCAGATGATGGCCGTATATGGTCCTGGGATGACGAGAGCATGCCCTGCTATCAGATACGATTCGACAATGTTGACATAGCTTTGGGCCCCCAGGATTTGTCAAGACCAGGAACTGTTACCAAGGTTGTTGCTGGTAGCTCGTACGTTTCCGCA
The DNA here is from genome assembly GCA_001014755.1 of Blastomyces silverae. Classification (NCBI taxonomy): domain Eukaryota; kingdom Fungi; phylum Ascomycota; class Eurotiomycetes; order Onygenales; family Ajellomycetaceae; genus Blastomyces; species Blastomyces silverae. Next base: position 19,479 of record LDEV01002942.1, read on the forward strand.
TATATCACTGGAACGGGAATCTTATATTGGAAACCAAGGCAAAGCCCCCCAAGCAGTCCCACTGACGATGGCGTAGTGACTGTATCGGCTTCTGTTATTCCCGGAACCGATTCTCGTCTGCTTCGTTCACGGGGATATACCGAAGTAGCATATCCAATGGGCGAAGTCAGGAACTACGTTGTTTTGGATGAGTACATTGTTTTCGTCAAAGACACAAACAAGGCATATGCAATCCAACTAGAGACTGGTACCGCTGCCGAGCTTCCTAAATTTTCTGCCCCTGGAAGAATCCTCCTAGATATCCAGGGCGCTTATGGGAAATTTGCTGTATTTACGGCAAATGGAGAGGTTCTGCTTGGAAATACAGCGGAAATCCAGCGACTCTCTCTCTCACCTTCCCTCTCCGAGAAGACTGAGATAGATATAGAACCATCCACGCCTCCCAGCCTACAACACACTGACGTAATAGTTATCGCATTCGGTACGAGTCACTTTCAAGCTCTCCATGCCAATGGCAAAATATCCGCACACGGTTTGGATCCAAAGGCGTATGGAGCTTTGGGATTCGGGAGCAGTTCGCTCGGGGCCACCTTTCGGAGTTTCAAGTCTACGGACCACACGCGGTCTAGCGGCCTTGTAAAATATCCCTTCGCCGAGAAATACAGCTCCCCCCAATACGTCTGGTTTGAACCGGAGAAGAAGCTGTGGTTAGGCTATCTGAGCCAACTATCTCGAGCGGACGAAGGAAATTTGGCCAGCTGGGGCAAGTGGTTGACCCTTATTAGCCGAGGCCTTGTGGAAAAATATAGCAAGTGTATCGAGCGACAGGGTGAAACATGGGGCGATTTTCCTGAGGTCAAGGAGCAAGACTCGGATGGACTTGGTGCTTATTTCGCCGTCAGCGTCGCTGCTGGTGGCAGCCAGAGTGCCGCCCTCGTCCTTGTGAACGAGGATTTGGCGAAGAAAATTAAAGATAAACATGTTTTGGAATATAATAGTGGCACTGAGCCGGCTCATGGTAAGATATTTTTCTTTTTTTTTTAAAAAAATAATCCATCCTCCACCACCCCAACCATTCAAACAAGTCAACACCATCAAAAGCTACTTGGAAGCTAGTTAACATTTATTACTCTACGATAAAAACTGAAGACCGGCGCTTCAAACTGCTCCCGGACGATACAAACGCGATTAAATATCGTTTCGAGCTTGGGGATTCCCCGGCGCCGCATCTCAGTGAATCTGGGGATATTGACCCGGATATATACGATTTTAGCACCTGGAAGTACGGCTTACCCCAGGATAACTTCCGAACACCCAATTGACGCCGGCGGCTGCGAGAACTGTGAGTGGGAAATGGTTTCAATTGGAACTGTAGTAAACCCAGGGGAAAGAAAAGGTAAAACCCATTTGGCAAAAAAAGAGCGATTTGTATCGAGATCCATTTAATAAGGGTCCAGGTGTGTTTCTGCACGTATACAGTACCATATGTTATGTACCTGCAATAAAAATTCTCGTATCCAGTTATCTATCGCGACTTAAAGCTTTTCTCAATGGCGTAAGTGTACTCTTTGCATCATAGTAAATTAGATAAAGAGAGAGAGATGGTAGAAAGCAATGGATAAAATGGCTCAAGCTGAGTAAAGAAATATAATCTTCGATTACCATCCTCGCCCTTAAACCCCATAAAGCTAACCAAAAGTGAAGCACAATAATAATAACCCCTCAGTCCAGCCCAAGGGAAAACTCGGGAAAAAAAAACGACAGCAAAGTGAAGATGTGAAATGAAAATATAAGATAATCGAAGGGTAAATTTGAGGGATGGTCACAAGTAAGATAGGAGACCGACGATTTGAGGTGATAAGAGACGAGGCGAGGAGGAATAATGAGAGAAGGGGGAGAAAAAGAGAGCAGGAAAATAAATTCGAAGGGGATAAGGCGTTAATATATGAACGGGAAACAAAACCAAAGGGGCGAGACTAGCTAGCGGATGGATAGAAATAAACGGCAATCGGCAGCGATCACTAAGGACATGATATGTATAAAGGAAGAGCAGAGGGATATGATCAAAAACGAAGGTACACGTGGGTATTTGGGGTATTGTATTTGACGGAAGCACAAAAAGAGGAAGGCAGTGAACAGAGGGAAAGGAAAGGGGTAGTGATATACCCATCATGTTGTACTCGTAGTGTGAAAACAAGGTACGCAACAAATGAGATAGAGATGGATAGCGGTGCGGGCTGGAGATAATGAAGAGCTGTGGCGTGAATGGCGAGCAATTGGAGGGGGATGGGGAGGTGGAAGACCCTTTGGAAATATGGTTGGGAATAGATGTTGCCAGAAGAACCGCACCCTGACTGACTATTTTTTGACGTTTATGGAAGGAAATTCAGGGAGGAAATGGAGTGAATAGATTGCAACAGTCAAGGCGATAGAGGTCAGCCAATAATAAAAGGGGGCGCACGAAAAGGCAGGACACCGGAGGCTAAAAGCCTAAAAACAAGAACACGCCTCGTCAACACCGATGTATTTAAGTATCGCTGATCTTATAATATCGAATGTTTTGTGGTTTCATGCAAATAATTAAGCGCCTTAGTCTCATGTGATCGTATTTTTCGTAAACGCCAGCCTTTTGCTTTTTGGTTATTTTCTTGTTATTTTTGGGTAAGTTTTTAAAAATTCTTCTCCATCTCGATATCGACACTGAGAAAATCAAGATATAGAAGAAGGAAGGAAGGCGTGTGTATGCCCCGCGGGATGACATGGAGTCATACGTATTTGCGGGTGAAGGTGGTGCGAAATACCTGGAACGGATACTATGGATGCACACGGAAGGGTAGCGCGAACCCCGTGAAGGAGAAATAAAGTGATGGGAATCGCCTATTTTGCCACAGATGCTTTCATTTTCCGAGCCATCCAGCCAGTTAACAGCTCATCGAGCCGGACTGACATTTCGTTAAGCCCCCTGCTCTCTTCTTTGAATAGACCACCTGTTATCGGATGATCAGGGCCTGCGGGTGTCACATTAGACTTGTCATGGACAATGATGAGGAGATCCCGGATATCGGTATCATCGTCAAGATAAGAGCGGAGGCTAGCCTCGCTCCATGTTGGTGTGTTGGTAGAGGAAGTCGGGGCGCTGTTTCCCTCCATTTTGTCGTCTGGATGTTCAACAAGCTCGGGAGAAGATGGTGTCGGGGAGAGTGCCAGATTGTGTGCTTCATCGACTGATGAAGTGTCTGTTGTCAAATCCGGAGGGTTATTGCGGCCTCGGTGCTCCGGAGATGATATGTGAACTGGGGATTCCATGTCCTCATATTCTTCCTCATGTATAGACGTTGATCGAATCGTTTCTTTGCTTGGGTTGCTCCTGGCATTGCTTGATGGGTTTTGCGAAGCATCAACAGGAGAAACTGATGTGCTAAAGAAAGTAGTTGTCGTTGGGGAGTCCGGATTCGAGCTAATTTGGTCTCGAGAGGTAGAAGTTGCAGATTTTTCACGAGTCGCTTCTTCGACACGAAGTGGCTGTGGAACATCAGCTTGGGTGTCAGGTGGAACGGCCCGCACGGAAGCGCCGAGGCCATCGTTCACTGCAGATGTCGTGGAAGTTGCGACATTGCTAAGCCCTTGTTGGGCGACTGCTTGCATGCTGTCAGTCTTAACTGGAGAAGTATCGGGTGGGGTTTTTTGTAGTTTGCTGGAATGTCGCTGGAGTGCGTTTTGGGATTTCGAGGACTGACGTTCTTCCTTCGATGATTCACTAGATGTCTTGGGAGGAGTTGTCGAGCGTGTGGATTCCTCTGAGATCTTCTCTGATTCTTCCATATCATCGTCGATGGATTTACTTTTCTTGTCTTTCCTTTTGAATAAGCCACTAAGCATGCCTGATTTCTTCTCCTTTCGCTTTTTGTCATCCTTGGTTTTGTCTCCTGAATTGATGACTTTATCAAAGGTTTCGAGGCTTCCACGTCCTTTCACCTAATTGACCAAAGTGGAATTAGTTAGCCAAATGTGTGGGAGATACATATAGAAAATGAAGAAGGCATTGGAACATTACCTCTTTAGGATCATTCGTGGCCGCAGGTCCATTATTCGAATCATCACGCAAGAGGTTTGGAGTTAGTGATATCTTCTTGGTCTCGAGGCTATCATCCTTGAAGAACGAGTCTGTATTCCGCACCACACCGTTCCTCGACCTGCCGGTAGGATTGTCATCTGTTTCTCGACTTAGTTACGTGGAATAAAATTGCTAGGGGAGAACTTTGGGTTCACCTTGTCTGTCAAAAGAATCCTCGCTTGCTCGAACCCTTTCAGGGCTAGTATCCCGGTCAGGTTCAACTTCACGTGCGCTTGAACCGTCTTTATCTGTTTGTACTTTGGGTCGAAGAGGCTCGACAACGATGTCTTCGTGTTGGGATTCTTCTTGCCCATCATTCGTTTCCGATTGAACGGTTTCTTCATCGTCGTCGTTGTCAAAGAACTGGTCATCTGGGTCGTCTTCTTCTTCGGTAGAATATTCGACATCAGACGGTTCGTGATAAACTGGAGAAGAGGTAAAAGTAACGGTCTTCGCGTTTCGCCTCCGCATGGCCTTTTTCAGAGGGTTCTTTGACTTCTCCGCATTATCTCCCAACATTGTCGCAGAGAGCTAGATATAAAGTTAGCACCAGTGGGTAAGATATCATGGCACCAGAAGCATACATCAATATTTCTATGCTTGTTCAAACGCGCCAGTCGTTCTGTTGGGGTCTCGATATGTTCAGCGGGTAGATAACCTATAACTGTGAGTAGCAACACCAAAAATCCGACGATGGATGAACCAACCTATGCTGCCATCCTTCACAACCCTGACAAGCCACCAGTAGCTATTGCTATCGTCCAGGAGAACCATTGTGTCACCCTTGGTGGCATTCGCCTGTCCTTCGACAGTCGCCACGAAAGTATGTAAAGCGTAGACAAATTCGAAATCGATGTCTTCTATTTTGATGTAAGCGATTGCGTCAAATGGAAAGTCCAAAAGAACTAGCTGATGACTGCATAACAATATTGGTTTAAGTTGAAGAACATAGCGTTCCCATTACTTGAACATGGAAGCAATTACGGCGATTATAATCATATTGTGGGAGGAGGGGTAGAGCATTGCCATATCCAACCCAAGCTCCTCATATCCACCCGCTTGGGCAGGTTTGACAGTACGCCATTCCCAACGAATTGTTGCGGCTCAGCGAGGGCTTCGGGTCCGTGCATTGCATTACACACGCCCAAACCATCAACCTCAATTGCATGTGAATGCAAGAAAACGGGATAGCACATACGGGCCAAGAATTGGGTGGGATGCGAAGTACAAAAAATCAAGTCCCAAATGATTTTAAAAAAAATATCAAAAAAATAGAATAGAACAGAGGTAGAAATCGAAATAAAAACGAACGAAGGACCTCTTCAACGACCCAGCGGCTGTCGAGTGAGAGAGCGCATTTGAAGGGGCATGAGGGAAAACGAGGAGCACCTACCATCATCGATGGATGGAGAACTGGATATCTTATCCATCATATCATCATCCAGCTGGTCATCACTTTCGCCATCGGTAATATCTCCTTCATCTGCTGACGAATGGCCGTTTGAATAGTGGTCAATGCCGTCATGATGCCCCCCGTGGTCGTGGCCATTCATTTCATCCTCAGAGTCGTCGGCGTGCCTGCGATCTACAGAGACTCTGGGACTCTCAGCCAATTCCTCTCTGGCCTCTTTCTCCGCATTCCGCATCGCCAGAGATTGATGTGGCGCTGTTCGATTGCCGTCTGACGAACCTTGTTGGTCCTGTTGGCGTGTCTGGTCTTGGGTGGATTGGGAACGGTTACCCTGCAGGTCGATGGTATCTGAAAGAATGGTTTTGATCGTATTAGATGTCTATGAACTCAAGAAACACACAATAAACCCTCCATTAGATACTCACCTGCCCGAATTATCTGAGGCCTGGTCATTGTTGCGAGTTATGCGCACGCCAAAAAAGATATAGCCAGTTCAAGGGGATACTGAGTAAAATAGGTAGAGGGAGGAAAGATAGCACGAGCATTTGCTAATAGAGCTTCCCGAAAGGGATGTGGATAGGGGATAACGGAACAGTGTATTGCGCTGCTGAAATGGAGGGCGAAGGAGGAGAGCCGTGAGAAAGGAGTCCGCTGCGGAGCGGGGAAAGCGAGAACGAGAGACAGAAGAGTTGGAGCCTCACCAACCCCCAGCAGAGACTGGACAACAGCGCGCAGAAGAGGAGAAGAACGGCAGCAGCAGGAGGAAGAGGAGGAGGAGCAGAGGACAAAGAAATGGCCGTCCACGAGGGCTGGGACAACAAAACAAGAGCCAACAGACACAATCCCGGCCAGCGTCTTTCAGGAGATCCCTTAATTCGAGCGACGTGGCTTGGCGTTGGCTGGCTCTAAAACAAGCGCGACCAGCTGGACGCGGCTATCGCGC
>LDEV01002943.1:4167-87548 GCA_001014755.1 Blastomyces silverae
CGTCGTAGGTGGAGGATGTGTCTGGGAAAGGATCTAGCTCTTCAAGGTCAAGGTCTTCATCGTCTCCAGGTTGTGGTTCGCTGCCTCTAGTTTTAGGGAGCATTGGCGCACTACTCCCTTCCTCCAAAGCCAAACCGTGCGGCGATGAAGAGCCTGGGTTGGAGGGGGAATCCTCATGTAGGTGAGGCATACCAGGGACTTTTCCTAACTGCACGCCCCCGCGACTATCGCCATTTACTAGGGGTATCGAGCTGGTCTCATGGTATGGAGCCCCCTCATCAATTAGGGTATCATATTCACTCCCATGGACATGTTTTGCACCCCTTAAAGCAAAGAACATCTCGATGGTCACAACGATCATGACAGCGACCATTGCGACTAGGCCAGCGGTTGCTGGGTATCCCTTGTTCCAGAATCTTGGTAAACATGGGTGGGTTAGGGAGATGAAAGCGGTAGGGAGGAGATGGACAAAGGCGGTAGCAATCAACACGCCTGTGCCGAAGTGTCTAGATAAAAAGAGGAAGTGTCGGGGAATCGGCAGGCGTGGGAAGCGACGCGCAATAATCGGGAATGAGCATGCTGGACATAGAACAGTGTAAGTACTAGAAGCATGTAAAGAGAGCAATTGAATGAGAAGGCGCTCAGGAACAATAACGTGACAAACGAACCAAAGGTACTGAGCACCAAAATAAGTACTAATGCCGCAACGTGCAGCGGAGTGTTATATGAGCCGGTCCTTTCGCCACTGCCACATGTTGAACCGTCTGGTGCGTTTCCGTCTGCGCTGCCGTCGCCCGCTCTGCTGTCAATGCCAACATATCCCCGCCGTTCGAGCTCCGCTCTTAGAATCGCAAGGGGGATATCCGTCAACGAAGGGCCTAGGTGAAGTCAATTGTGTTAGTTTAAAATATCTTTCCCACATCCCGATATAGCTATTACGCTATGAACATCTATAGCAGTCCAATCTTGTAGAAAATGCCAAACCTACCTCCCATCGGAACCCCGGGACCCTTGTCATCACCACTATCATCCGCCGCCAACATAATTACAAGTTAAAGAGATGTCGTGATCGTTATTGCAACCAGAAATTCCCAAACTGTGCATTCCGCCAAGTTCCATTGCACGTATAGCTGTTTCTGATCTACTCCGCCGATTTTCGCCGTCGAGGTCGCAAAATGTGGAATTGAGAAACCCGCTCGACAGTTGTGTCCCACTCCGTCTCCCTCCCAAGGATTCCCGGCGTCTCGTGTCCTTGGTCCGCTGGCCAGATCGGCGTACTGTACGTAGTCGTCGAGGGTAGGTAATCCGCCGTCGAAGAAAATATAACAAGAACAGGTAAAATATCCCTTCAGCCGTCCCTCGTCATTCGTTTTGCCTACCCCCTCGTTTGCGCACAGAGCGAAAAGCAGACGGAAACAGAGGATCGCCTGCTGGATTCTTGTTTCTGGGTTGGTCTCCTGGCCTTGCCCCGATTTTCCCGTTCGAGGTCTCCACCCGCAACCCGTGTATCTGCGCAGGCTCCGCCCGGCTTGGCCGCGGCGTCGTATCGTCCAGGTGGGACCAGGCACAGTAGTACGACTGATGAGGGCCCTCTCCCAGTTGCGCGAGACGAAGATGCAAATACAACGCCGTATGGATAACAATAATATGCAAGTTCAGAGTACGAGGCTCTGGGTTGAATAGAGAAAGATAATTAATCCTGGTTGGTGACAAGCCGAGCGGGCACCGTACTTTATGTATGTAGTTCCAATTTTCGGCCGGAAAAACTCTCGGAGTGGTTGCGCCTGCCAATGCCACGCTTGCGAACATCTTTATCGTCCATTTTCCGCCAACTACATACAAACATGGAGATATGCGCATACGTGAAGAGCAGGTAAATGGAAAGGCAACATTATCTATTATTGTCTAAGTACTTGCGGCTATACGTATTTTGACTGCTCTAACTATCTATCTCGCAGGAACCTTGAACCAATGAACCATGCGAGGACCATAGTACCAACGCATTCCACAACTCAAGAAAAGACAAGACATCTAAAGAAGAAGAAAAAATATTCTCATGTATCGTGAATGTATATACACTGGTGCTATTATGACCAAGAAAGAAGAAGAAAAATCGGAGAGATTATAAATATAGCATAAAATGTGGGGGGCTAACACAGTTGAAGATGGGAAGAAAAAAAAGAAGTATACAGACATATCAGGTCTGGGTCAGAACAGAGGCTCTTCTCTAGCTATTTCGTACGTCTTTCCTTCTTTCCTTCATCCTTTTCTTCCTTCTTTTCTATTCGTTTTTCGAGTTCTTTGCGTATGTATGTATGTGGGTGGGATGGAACGATGGGCGAAATATGCAGGGCCTGGTTTACATGTAGGAGGCGGAAGGTTTGCAAAAATGGGGAGTCCTGTTTAGGAGCAGTTGAAGTTGAGGGGGTGGATGGATGGATGGATGGATGGATGGATAGAGAAGATACAGGGATAATGGACAAGAGACCAAGATTGACAATCAGCTAGGCTCTATCCTGAATGCCTGCCCATGTGGTTGGGCGCGTCGTACGCTTTTTTCTGGTTTCCCGATCCAAAGACATGCAGGTGAATGTTTTTCCAACGGACGGGGTATCCAGCGATCAATTGTTTTCCAACTTCCCACAGCTTTATTTCTTGGGTGACCAGAGCTCGCGCGCTGACCTCCCGCAAGGCTCCATATACCCAAATAGGGCTAAACACACCCCCTTTTCCCGGAGGCCCGAAAAAAGGGAGAGAAAGGAAAAAAAATATTTAATGAAGCGGAGAAAAACACGATGTCCAAACCCAAAAGTGATATAATTAGTTTAAAAAAAAATAGAGGCAGAAGAAGTCTACGACAACGCAAACGTCGACGCAGCCGCCACCTCCTCCTGCAACATATCCTCAACCTCCTTCCCGTCAAGCGTCGGCTTGAACTCAAAGGAATCATCCAGAATCTTAATATGCACCGAGCTACCCGCAGCATTAAACACAACAGCAAGCTTCACGGTCGTCCCAGAGGGTCTCTCGAAGTAATGGCTGTCGCCGCCGGAAATGTTGCCGTGCAGGGTCGACTTGGCCCGCATGTTACCCGCGTCGAGAACCTCGAAGACGTCGAACTCGCCGCAGCCGGATTTCCAGCAAGAGCACTCGGGTTTGCCGTATTGGAGGGTACGGGGAATGGCGGCGTTGAGGATCCAGGCGGCGGGCATGTCTTCGTTCCAGCCGGTTTTGCCGGTGACGGGCATGTCGAATTCGGCAAGGAAGATTTTGTTGTCGCCGTCGAAGCCATCTAGGAGGGTTTTTTTTTTCATGTTAGTCAAGAACACATTATTTGGGGTTAGAGGGGGAATAAATTTCGAGAGAACTTACGGTAGGCAACAGTGCCGGGACGGACAGTGCCGCAGTCGCCATTGCACGGCTTGTCCGTCATGATGATGACCTCCTCGTTGTCTGGGATCATCTTGTTGCTAAGGACCTTAGGGCTGTCGGAACCCGTGCAGCCGTCCTCCGAGGCATAGGAGAGGGAGTTCCCAAGTTCGCTGCGCAAATCAGTCAGCTCCAAACAGAAAGAACTCAGGAGGGAAAAACAACCACACTAGTGAGTGGGAGTAAACTGGACAATGAACATACTAATCAAAAACACCAGATCCGGCACCGCCACGATGGTTCAAGAACGTAAGTCCATCGGCCACACCGGCTTCAGCATTGTAATAGCCCTGGCGGCCCCAGTTACCAGCACCCGGGTTGACGATCGGGGCGGGCTTCTTGGTCGAGTACTTATTTCCTCCAGCTGGTGGTGAAGCGGGAGCCTGAGTTGGGACCGAAGGGGCGGCCCCACCAGCATACTGGTTGACCCAGGAGACTACCTGGCCGTTGATGGTGGCAGTGACCATGTCACCAACGGCACGCTTCTCGTTGGCCCGCTTGTGCAGGTGCTGGTGGCCCTGGTGGCGTCGCTCGTGGATGCTGGGTTTCATTTCACGCTTGTAGCGGCCTTCTGGTGTGGCAGCACCGGAACCGGGGCTATAGAAAGCAAATTGCTTCAGACTGACTGGGCCACGGAAGTGCCAGGAGACCTGATTTTTTTGGTCAATGTCAGTTGTGTTTTTGGAGTAATATACTATATGCACATATATATATATGTATATATGTATATGTTCCGCCCCATTTCCCTTTCTCCCAGATTTTTGAAAAGCAGTCATACCTCCTCATTCAATGGCGCAAGCGGTCCACTATACTCCTTCGGCCTGGATGAGCAAGCGCCGCCATCCATGCTGACGACCTCATTGTAGGTGCCCGGAGACCCGAAGTTGGTATAGGTGATGGCCTTGACAGCAGAGCAGTACCAGTTCCCACCGAGCTCGTGGGCGGTGCCGGCGGCACATGCGTTGGCGGAGACGGTAGAAACGGTGGCAGCCAGCACGGCTCCAACGGCTAATGTGGTGCGCATAATTTATTTATAAAATATGTGCGGTTCCTGTTCCAGGTGTTTCAAGGAAACGTGATGCGGAGTGTTTGTACAAGTTTTATACACTGGATGGTTTTAATTAGCTCTCAGTGTCTGTATTTCTTGCTTGATAAGAAAAAAAGGTCATCCATGGGGTTTGGGGGCGGGACAGGTAGAGAATGGAGATTGGACCTTTTTCATGGTAGAGTACGACACAATTGTTTGTATTATAGGGATTGAACGGAATGAGAAACATCATTTTGGTGTATCAGGGGGGGGGTGATTGTAGGTATTTGTATATAGTTCTGGTGGGCCGTTGGGTATGAAATAGAGTGAAGGGTCCAGGAAGGGGAAGAATGGTTGGGTTGTGATACGCTGGATAAGCGCCTGTCTAGGGACAGGGTAAATAAAACAAGGATTTGGATTCGCCCAAGTCATGGAACGGGAACCCAGCTGAAATAATAGTTGGCAAGAAGAGAAAAGGCAGTGATAGGAGTAACACAAGTTAAGGCCGTAATAGAAGGACCAAAAGAGCATTGATTGTTGATGGCAAGTAGATTGTGAGTGAATATAGAAATTGTGAATATGTACAGAGTACTATTGTGTCTCAATGTCGCACATACCTTTTTTTTCTACCTTTGATATTGTAGATCTGTTTCGAAAATGAAAGAAACCAGGTCCAAATCAAACCAATCTCAATTCCGAAAATGAAATAAAAAATAAATTAAAAACAATAAAAGAGTGGCTGGTGTTGAATCCGTGAGGAAAACAACGACCGAAAATGAGCGACGAAGAATGAGAGAGGGATTTGGTAGGACAGACAGACAGGAAAACAGAGAGAGAGAAAGGAGAGAGAGAGCGAGATCGAAGCCGGCCGGGTTGAGGGCCCACGCCGGGTTTTATTCAGGAACTCCAGGAGGAAATTGACTCTGGCAGGACACACAGGGCCAAGCAAGAAGCAAGGGGGAAGAGGGGAATAGCGGCTTGCTTGCCCCCTCCCCCCCCCTTTCCCACCCGTCCGCCCATTATTCCCACTCTCGCTGTGCACCCTCTTTAGTACGGGATGGGGAGATACAAGCGCATCGGATGGGGATAGCGGCCACGACCACGACCACGAGCCGCGAAACTTCGACTCCTGCAAAATTAACACACCTAACTAAGCCCAGCTAACATCCCACAAGCTGGACTAGGCAGGGTTATACGACGAATTGCGCAGGGCCGAGACTCATCCCAGAGACCATCCTAACCTTATTTCGAACCGATTTTTCTTGCATCTGATGCTCCTCGAGTTCTTGCCTTTTCCATGCTGCGTTCCGCGAGCCCAGGACACAAGGGTGCCTTTTTACTCTTGTGGAACCTTATAAGTTAGTTATGGGGGCTTGGATCGGGTCTGTCTCGGGGGCGGGCTGCTGGGGCCGGTTGGAGTTGAACTTAAATACTTCGGCTGCTTTTGTTCCCGGCTTTTGGGGGGGTTGCTCAGGAAAACTTCGTGGAACTCGACGGCCGGGAGCGGGACGTACCACGGAGAAGGCACCAGCGATCCACCAGCAGCCCAGACAACAAATAATGGTGTGCAGATTGTGGTACTTGGAGTGTACCTGCAACTGTGCGTGCTCCGTAGGAATGAGGGGATGCGGTGTGAGCCCTATGGGATCCATGATAGTTTTGCCGCCTACATGGATGTCTTTTGTTCCAATTATTGCAATAATAATCGATAACGGCTGCCAGTTCGCATGACATGTTTCATATCCGGTTGAGGCATATGTTCTTCTCTTATCTGCTTGGTGGGGATTTCCTGTTTCTATTTCTGATTTTCTTGTTCCCAAAACCGCGGATTTTATCCTGCATGTTGTTTGGTTGAAACAGGCCATACGCCACATGCCGCGGCTATCGTTTCTTATTTTTCCTTCACATAATACTGTAGTTACTGTACATTCAAGACGCTCATGCTTAAGAAGCCGGCCATTGAGCAGTCGAAACTGAAAATTGAAGGTTGAATTCGTTATCATTCTTTCTGCACTTTTGCTATTGCTATTCGTAGGGTTATTCTTGAGTTGGATATGCAAGACGACTTGTTTTCAACCCAGCAAACCAAGATCAACAACTTTTCATGCGTTCCAACGGCCCAGCTGGCGAAACCTGGATTCCTCTAGCCAGGAAGCAAGGCACCAAGCGCGCTAGAGTGATGTGTTTCGCTTCAACTGGCTAGCGGATGTTTTGGACCCTGACAGGCTCGCCAAATCAGCACCAGCTGCACCAGGATGCTCAGCCCCTTGCATGATGCGTTGTATTCTGGACCTGGGGCTTTATCCAATTAGCCGGCCGATCGTCATATCACAGAAAACAACCCCAGACAAAGCACCAGTCAACGACTCCCATGGAGGTCCACGGGCGTCGAGAGCCTCATGAGTTACCGCTTGGATTCTTCCGTTGTCTGTTCGATATGACGAAACCCGTGTCAGAAGGGAGCGAGCACATGCATGCCCTCCGCGTCTATCTCGGGCACGAGGCTTGAGTGGTGGACTGGGATATGTATTGCTAGTAAGTACCCGGTATTGTGGTCAGTGTGCATTAACTATTCGCTTAGGCAGGGGGTGTTTGATGTCGCATCTATCAGATGATGGAGTGTTGCAATGTTAAAACTTACCAGGAATAGATCAAGAGATATTTGGCAAACCCAACCCAACGCTGGCTGAAGTTATCCATTTACCATAGCGAGTTATGGTAGTGAGTGAGTTACCACACTCTGACACATCCGTGGCTTGACCCAAAGCTCCGTTCCTGGGTTGCTTTCCAACGTAATATTTTTGCTTTTTCTCCCGTATCGTGTAGCTACTGGAAATATAAAAACATACTGGCAAAAAAACAATCTCCAAACCCAACGAACATCTCCTCCCAATCCTCCCATAACTTGATTCTCACTTCTGTTTTTACCTGCTATCGCTGTGTAAATTAGGCTGCTTTCTCCCTGTGTGCAGGTTCACTCGGGCAGTATGGCAGTATGGCAGCCCTACTACTCTGTATATATTCACTAGAGCAGCATTATTTCAACACTTCACTAAGAGTTAGTTATGTGAATGCGTAGTATTCTGGAGCCGTTGTTAAGCTCTATAAAGGGCCATGCTGGTCTTTATGCGTGTACAGCATGCAGATATAGTAGTTAATATTTTATTTCTCTATTTGACTAATTCTCTCTGATGATCAGGATCACTTCATGCTCTGTCAATTCCATGTATATATATTTCCACTGATAACTAACTATACACTGAAAACTGAAGAACTTGTATAGCGCAGACAATACAAAAGAACTAGAACATGACTGAGTGACTAGAAATACAGTATCGTACCCGATCACTAATATGTTTATTCAGCAGTAAAAGATTGAATAATTATTATTGAGTATTTTTCTGCCTATAGCTGTTCTATCTTGAATTCAATGCATCTGTTGCCTCTCTTCACCAGATTGAAATCAATATGACTTGAATAGTCTTGTTATTATGTTTCATTAGTATTATACATACATCCATATCCAATCCAGATGTGGCCAACTCGACAAACCTCATCTAAAGTAACTGCTAAACAAGTCTAAAGATCAAAGTAAAAAAGATCCTGTTGATTCGGCTGCGCCTTGGTATCATATGAAACTGTTTGTGTCCGCTGATAGATAAGGAACCCCCCATTTCCTTAATAGCATAAAAGTGTAGATCCCAGCGTGGGTCCCATGTCATGTTTTCTTGAAGAAATGGGTTCTCTGGTTATCTCCTCGGATCCTACTGCGTCTTCTCCTCCCGCCGCTAATTCCAGCTGCCAATATTGCTACTATCGGAGTTGGCAGGTGTAACTGAAACGCTAGTGTCGTGGCGCTGGATGTCTTCCCTCGAAATGGGTGGGGAAACGGGGTGAGGTGGGTGACAAGAAGGCGAGCTATTAGACCATTTTGGAATGCAGAGAGGTGTTGAAATGATAGCCTTGGTATCATTTCATTGTGTTATACCGAGTTCGAATCCTGTATAGGTCCAAGGGGTAGGTGTTTAAGAGATGGTTTCGAGAGTTCGTTACACCAATCCATACAGAGGGCAGCTGCCATAGGTATGGCATGCACAGGTCATCCAGGAATATCCAGGTGGGAGATCCTCCCACAAGGACTAGCCCAAATGCCCAGATAGGCTCGAACTCATAGCTGATGTAGGGCGATATAAACTTCTTGACAAAACAGAGAGCTTAATTTCATCTACTCTTTAACTTGGTCCACCCCCGTGTCCCCTTTGGTTTGTGATTGTTCGCCATGCTCTCATCGGCATGGTTGTTTTCATCCTGTGTTTTAGCGGTGACAATGCCCGCGGTATCGCCTAGGCCGCCGTCCGTTACTGTTGAAGAGGGTTTAATAGCCGTCGGAGTAGGTTCTTCTCCTTCCCGGTGAATATGCTTTTGGGAATCTTCGTCCTCCCATTCTGTTTTGTCGAGCAATTCCCATTCTGCACTCGCCATTTCTCCTAGGAGAACAGATTTCAGCTTGTCAACGACCTTAGCTGTGGAAGGCTGCTTCCATTTTCTCATAAATTCAGTTCCTTCAGCGCCTCCAAGGAATGAATGTGCCGTTCCATGAGAATAATGGCCAAGCATCGATAAGGACCTGGTTCGTTGGATGGCTGGTTTGGGGGTATCCTTATTAGAGCCCTGAAGTCTTGCGTGGTTATCCCGGTTTGATAGCACTCTAGTTAAGGCTGACGATTGGGACGGCTGAGCAACAAGTAACGTCCACAAGTTACGGCCCATATCATAAACATCCTCCCAGGAATCAACACCAACGTGCAGTCCTTGAGTACGACAAACCCAATAAATGTTCCAAGCTAGGAGTCCAACTCCCTCAAGGAACAACCCGTAAGCCGCGGGGTCTTCTTGTGCAAGCTTCGGTAAAGATTTGCTGATATAAAGTGGCCGTGGACGAGGAGGCGGTCTGGTGTCCGTAGTTCGAGAAGCTGTAGGACTCGATGGGGATGATTGAGAATGCGATGTACCAGGAAATATCGCTTCTTGTGACAAATATGAGGATGACGGCGGAAATATAGTGGGCAGTGGGTAATTCCGATGGGGCAGTGTTATCTCTGCAGGTAGCCTTAGGGAGAGGTAATGCGAAACAAGAACCAGGAGGTGGGAGATGTAAGTAAGAGACGTAGTAATGTGGACATGACTTGCACCTGTGCATTTGGCTTAGCAGTTGACGTCAACAGGATATTAGTCTACGATGCGCTTACCGTTCAAGTCTCTGAGATCGACAATACTGACTCCTCCAATAGTGTAAACCGCAACGAGCTCGCCATTTCTCCGCCTCGTTCTCTGGCGCAAACGATAAAGATTGGCAGCTTCGCGACATAGGAAAACCCTAGACTGTGCAGTTTTATTATGCAGACTATGCCATAAGTGCTCGGTTCTCTTGGTGTTATTTTGCACCGTAGCCAAACTCGAAGCTCGTCGGTCTGCCACTTGATATGTAGCGGATTCCACATCTGATCGTCGCTGTTTGAGTAAAGCTTTGCGATGGGCGATGTCTTCTCTCCCTTCTCTTATTTCTTCCCTTAATGTACCTATCTGTTCGAGAATCGCCGATGTCCTCGCGGCCGACTGCGAAGCACGACTTTTGGCTGCTTGAATGGCCCAGCGAGACGAGCGTTGCTGAGATCCCACGTCGCCTGGCCGTCCACCCTCCACAGGTTCAGCATTATGTGTCTCTTTAGTCGCCACTGCAGCTTCGATTTCCTTTCCAATGGCTTCCTTTTCCACTAAAACCCTGGCATGATCGAAGCGAAGAGAGTAGAGCTGGTTACGGGAACACGTCGGGCACAGAAGCTGAAGCTGGGAGTTAGGCCCACGATCACATACGTGGCAGTTCATAACCGGAGGTTTCACTAAAGTCTCTTGATCAACTGTCCAACGGAAATGGCTAACCTCCCATACTCCCTCCAATATTCCTCAATAGGCTGGAACCGCTGTTGGTCGAAAAGACCGCTTTCAAGACCACGGCTGGTGATTTCATGGGCAATTTTCATGACTTGGGCGGACAAGAAAAAAGTAGCCGGTGGCTCAACATATATGCTACTTGAAAATATCCAGATATTTCCAACTAAATCCATAGAAGAAACAAGAAGCAGGCCGGCCGTAGACCGTACATATAAACGTTGTTTGGTGACTCGAAATCGACGAAGGTGAAGTTGCCTTGAGCGTGCTGGACGGCTCTGGATGATGTCACCTGATAGCTAGAGCCTGTTTGCACTGTTTGCACCTATATTTGGTACCAGAAACTCTCCTTCCTCGTGGGCAACGTCTTTCGAGTCACATTGGGAGATCATGTCGACACTTCACAAGACGACAAACAGCGGAAGTTATATTCAGCATAAGTGTTATTAGTTCTTGCTGATATATACTTCCTAGGAGTATGGTACAGGCGTGGCTTGGTCTGAGCAAGCTTTGAAGTTATTTATCGTGACCATCGTGACCATCGAGGCCCAAAGCGGTGAGCTTTTGACCCAGGGATATCGCCATGTCGAATGACCACTGCAGCTCGCCATCGCTTATACCTCGCCCGGTTGCTGTAAATTCAGTGCCCAGGAAAGAAAGCCCAGACGCGGGCTCTAATACTCAAAATCCTGAAACCAGCACAGAACATCTCGCCAAGGATATTGGCCTTAAAACCGAGGATGGAGTAGTCGATGAATATGAAAAATTGGCGCTCAGCCTTCGTGATTGTGACTGGGAACGGCTGCAGAAGAAGTTTACAGATGCGATGGATGAACGATCCCAGGCAGAAATGGTTCTACAAAGAGAAACTGCCGAATTACTTGAGGTTGGTGCTGTATGTTTTCTTCTCCAGAGATACAATAGACATTAACGATATACACGACAGATGTTCATCGCCTGGTCACAAACGACAGCCTACCGTGACGAAGATAGAGCATATAAGAGGTAGGTTCTGTCCTAAGTCACTTCCCGCGAAGACATGAAGAAGCTAACCCAGCTATTTGGCAAGGTTCAAAACACGAATGGGTTTTGCCCAGAACTCTGAAGCTAAATTGGAAGAAAAAAAGAAACACTGTATGGTCATGGCCGCCGCAAAAAAAATACAATACATACTGACACCCTGCAGATGCGAATGTCGTGAGAGCTTTTGAAAATGCCCTTGCACTCCTCCGGGTCGATTAAATGCCGTATTTGTACTCCGTATATCCATACCTGCGCAGCGTTCTCGCCCAGGCGATTTAATTATTGGAGCTCGGGTGACATAATCGTCGTTGGCTTGTTCCGCCAAGACTTTGCCCAAGGTGGCGGCTCACCGCCTTGAGTTATTCTGCCACTCAACTTGCCTCGTGCTATCCACTCTGCGGGAAGGAATACTGGCTATGCAGTTGCTTTGGCTTGCTGTTCGTCCTGCTATACTATATACTGTGTATACCATATATGGATTATGGAGAGTAAACCATCCAAAGATGATACTGCGCTTTTGGAGCGCTTAAACGCTCTGAAACCATCCACCGTCCAGCTGGGACGAACGACGTTCGTAAGCACTCTGGCAGTTTAATATAGTTGTGCAGAATAATGGTTCTGATTGACGCTGTGTAGCCTTCCATTTGAACTATCGGACACAGATGTGGACGATCAACCAAGCGTTGACTTGTCTGCACGATTCATTGGGCTTGGTACATCCACTTCGTTTGGAAAATCCGAGCTCCAGCAAGGCGATCTGGATTCCTTTATCAACTCCGGGGATGAAATAGAAGGTTTACTTTCAGACCTCCAGAGCAAAATCTGGGAGCAGTCCCGGGAGGTGGACAACGGGGAGGATGTTGACAATTTAATCAAGAAATCCAAACAGTTTTTGGATTCTTCTTCCCAGTATCGGGACCTAAAAACTCATCGTGAGCGCCCACCGCAATCGGGGGCCATCAAAGCAATTGACACCGACCGCAGTTCGGACCGCATTTCGGAAGATAAAGACGCTGATGATTATCTCCAAAGCGTTCTTGATGAACTAAAAATGACGGATCCCTTGGAGATAGAGATAGAAGAACCATTAGCCCGTCATGCTGCAGGGAACACATCGGCTCGGGAAGAGACAGCGTCAACAAAACAAGCCGTATTAGATACGGAATCGGAAATTGAGACAACCAAACCACCACACTCGTCCTTCCTACCATCTATCCTTGATCTTCCTTCAACCCCATCAGCACTCCGCTCCCCACCACCTCAAGAACCCCAGCCCAAAGCCGACCCTAATTCACCAGAGCTCCCCTCCGCGCCGACATTCGTGCCTACGGAAAACCCTATCCACACCACTAGCAGCCAGCACAGTCGGCGCTGGAAGGACATCAGTGATAACCTGAAGCCATTTTGGTGTTGTATTTGCAGCGATGATGCCAGCATAAAATGCATTGATTGCGACGCAGAGTTGTTATATTGTGCTCGTTGTTGGCGAGAGGTGCATGTTGAAGAGGGAGATGCGGAGGAGAGAGCTCATAGGAAAGTGAAGTTTGAGAGAGATAGATCATGATGTTTCCATTTCTTTTTTCTGGCGTTGGCCGAGCAGGTTTTCGAGGTTTCATGTTTTATTTTTCTCTGCGATTTGTTATTATTATCTGTTACTACAGTGCACAAATTTTTCTTGCTAGGTTTAGTATCTGATGGATATAATATCCAACGAAAACCTTAACGTACGAAATAATGCAAACCACCGTTGAGTACCTAGGCACCGGAGCGAAACATGAGCCAATTACCTCTGTGTTTCTGTACCGCACCTCCGATCCCAGCCTGAAAACAAAACCCCATCCTCAAACTCTGCCTAATAAGTAACTTCCCAGCAAACCAAGTGAATAACCCATAACCGTACCAGTGAGCGAATTTACATGTCTTCCGCCGCATAATTTACCGTCCAACCCAACCTTAAACCGTCCTTGACCAAAACCATCCAAAGCTTTATTTTCACTCAGGTATCGGAAACCACATGAGATGCAAGGAATTTCCAGCATACTATCACATGTCCAAATTCCCGAACTAGTCGCCAACAACACAAATACAAATGAGATTTATCCGAGGAAAGAAGTGCAAGAAACAGTCGGGGTATTCAATATTCTCCTTTTCTACCACCGTTTCCATTCATTCACGGGTTCCTCGACCGGCGGAGCCGGAAACTTGGGGCGATCTGCTCGCTCGTCCTGTTATATCTTCCCATGTGGCTCCAAACCTCCTCCCCGTACTTGCCAACAGGCCTTCTTCCTCTGCTTCTTCCACGTCCTCGTCGAGTTGCTGCTCGTCCAACTTTGGTGTCCGGAATACCGTGGCAAGGAAGACGAGGAGAGAGAACCCTATGTAAAGTGGACGAGGTGTGGTATGGTTAGTCAACATTTCACTGCGCTTCTAAATTTTGTGAAAATAGTAGCGCCGTCACGGGAAGTATATATTAGGTTTAAGGAATGTATTCACTTACCGAGAAAGAAGAATTGCGCCCAGAAATCGACGATACCGAAAACCGGGAAATTCAACGTGATACGGTTCAAAAATGTACTGACGACCGTGGGTGTACATATTTCCTTGGCGGAAGGGTTCTCTGCTAGTTCTGAGCAGGGCTTGATTAGGGGTTCAAGGCCCGTACAGTCTGGTTGTTCTCCGGGGTGTTTAGGTGGGTGGTCACAGAAAGTCTGCGGGCCGTACGTTGCATATTGTGGAGCGACAACCATTGAGATCGAGTAATTGAGCGCGAGTGCGATCAGGGTCAGCATCACCGTCGCGATAAGGAGCGCCTGCGGAGACGTGTGACCCTTTCGGATCTGAAATATTCTGACCCATAAAAAGCGTATTCCTATGGTGGCAATTCCAACGATAGAACTGCAGAAGAAAAGGAGGACCAGAAGGATGAAGAGGATGTAGTCAACCGGAAAAACCTTAGCAGACTGGACAAATACCCAGTTCACCGGATTGAAGATGTTGTTTTTCCCGAGGATATAGCCACAATGTTGTTTGCATACAGAATTCATCACCTTGTCGATACTAGTTAGGAGCATGGAGACCCACACCAACATGGCAATAGCAAGTAACAGGAGGCCACCCAGAAGTTTAAGTGGGCGGAAGACGGCCGAAACCTTAAACCATGCTTTCAGGAGCCAACTCCCCCTTTCCCGGCGAGCTTCCTCTGCCAAGCGCTGCCTTCGTCGTAAGGTCCGCTCTTCGCGCACCAAGGAATCAAGTTCTCTTCGCTGTTTTGAAGGTAATCGATCTGGATCTCCACTGCAGCGGCCTTCTAGCTGGCGCTGGCGTTCTATATTCTCCTCCAGGCGTGACGTTGTGTTGGCACTGAGAGTCGGGCTGGAAATGGCTGGAGCCGACTTGATAAAAGT
This sequence comes from Blastomyces silverae, assembly GCA_001014755.1. Lineage (NCBI taxonomy): Eukaryota > Fungi > Ascomycota > Eurotiomycetes > Onygenales > Ajellomycetaceae > Blastomyces > Blastomyces silverae. The sequence goes on from LDEV01002943.1 coordinate 19,000, forward strand.
GACGGGGAGCAAGGCCAGGCCGGCAGATGTATACAAGACGTACACCAAAATACCAATTGTGATGAGCAAACCAAGCGCAAAGGTTAAAGCTCGTTCTCCATCTAAAATTGATATGTTAGCATGGTTCCAATTATGCTCACATCCATTATTTTCATAGAAATGTTGAGAGAACGTACGATTTTCTGTGAGCAACTTTTTGAAGTAGTCGAGATCAAAATTTGGCGCGTCCCTGTTTCGCGCCACGGGTACGAAAAATCCAACCAGAAATAGGATAACTGCTAACAGAATAAAAGCTATAGTGTATTTGAAGGCACCCCAGAATCTTTTCCCCCAACTCTGCAAACCCTCTTCCGTTGCTACTTCATCATACTCTTCATACCAGAAGTATGTGAAAGGCACCACTAGTAGACAGAGCAGCGCGTCGAGAGAGTAAAGAAAGTAATAAGTAACTGTTAAGGAAAAGGTAATCTTGTCGACCTCATCCTGCGTCGCCCAGGGCTTTCGTCTCCCTTCGTTGGACAAATTGGTAGAAGACACCAGAGCCACATCGACTGGTAGCAAAAGAACTGTTGCTAGTAAAGCTGTGAGGGTGAATATGCATACCGTCGTGACAGATGCAGACCTTTCACGAGGGGTTTGGTAGATGTAAAAGAAAATGGACGCCACGGCGATGAGAATGGCAACAACAATCGCATATACTATCCATATCAAAGTAGACTGTAGTAATGCCATATCGAAAAGTTGTATAAAAATTCGAGGGCGGATATATGGACTCGCGGCATAGGCAAGTACGCCCAGCTAAAATGACCCGCGCGGAGAGTAGTGCTCTGCTAGGAAGAACAATCCAAATAGAGGCTCGTCGAAGGTATAGAGAACATGAACGCAATCATATCTCTAAATTTACCGACAATTCGATATTCCGCATGTATATGGACCATGCGAATATCCATGAAATCTAGGGAGGTGTTTCTCTGAAACTTGATATCAAAATGGAGGCTGTCGTCATAATGTGCTCCGGACGCGATATCACGTGCCAATCCTGTGATTTGGCATAAAAATAGTTTAGCGTAAAACTCAAATAGCTGAGCAAAGGTTCCTGGATCACGCTAAGCCGGATTGGGGAATTTCCCGTCTTGGCCGAGAGCTGGAAAAGCTTCAAATATTCAACGCAGAAACAACTGCAGCTCCAAGACCTCACCATTGCATCTTGTTTGATATCTGATTGCGTTTCTTCTGCTAGTCCCGTTTTAATAACGCTCATGGTGCGATAGCATATTTTCTGCCTGGACTTCGCAATGCGAGTCTAACTATTCAGTTCGAAGTCCACTCCAATATCAATATTGATGCCCATTAAACATGCAATGTTATACAGAGCTGCTGCCCCCTTCAGGGGTAACGCATGCTTTGTCCGTTCCCTTTCTGTCGGGAACATCCAACAATTTGATAGTGGCAAAAACTACCCTTCTCCAGGTGTTTAACCTGGTTAACGTCGTCTACGGATCTGCTCCTGGCCCGTCAGATGAGAAAACCCGATCACAGTACACCAAATTAGTGCTGGTGGCTGAATATGCTCTCTCGGGCACTATCACCGACCTGGGTCGTGTGAAAATTCTCGACTCTAAAAGCGGTGGAGAAGGTGTTCTTGTTGCAACCCGGAACGCCAAACTTAGTCTCATTGAGTGGGATCCTGAACGACACCAAATTTCTACAACATCCATTCATTATTACGAGAGGGATGATGTACACATTAGCCCTTGGACTCCGAATCTTGCAAACTGCCCAAGTCATTTGACAGTTGATCCGAGCAGCAGGTGCGCGGTACTCAACTTTGGGAAAAAGAACTTGGCTATTTTACCCTTCCACCAGGTGGGCGATGACCTGGTTATGGATGACTTCGATTCGGACGTTGAAGAACCGCCCAGGGATACGAACCATGCAGCAGAAGGACAAGGCGAGGCAAATAAGGCTAATGGACTAGCGTTCCAGACTCCTTATGCATCCTCTTTTGTTCTCCCGATAGCAGCGCTGGAACCCGCAATGCTTCACCCAATAAGTCTAGCATTTTTATACGAATATCGGGAACCTACCTTTGGAATATTATATTCACAAGTGGCTACATCTTCTGCTCTATTACATGATCGAAAAGACGTAGTCTTTTACTCTGTTTTCACGTTAGACCTTGAACAACGCGCGTCTACCACCTTACTCTCAGTTTCCCGCCTCCCAAACGATTTATTCAAGGTTGTTGCGCTGCCTCCGCCTGTTGGAGGAGCGTTATTAATCGGATCCAACGAACTCGTCCATATCGACCAAGCGGGCAAGACCAACGCTGTGGGTGTCAATGAATTCGCTAGGGAAGCGTCTAGTTTCTCAATGGCCGATCAATCTGATTTGGAAATGCGCTTGGAGGGCTCTATTGTGGAACAACTTGGAACGGAAAATGGCGATATGTTACTGGTATTACTCAATGGTAAAATGGCGGTACTTAGTTTCAAACTTGACGGACGATCGGTATCTGGAATATCTCTACGGCTAGTCCCCGACCCGGCGGGCGGCTCTCTTTTAAAAGCGAGGCCCTCTTGTTCGGTTCCACTCGGTAGGGGCAAGATATTTTTCGGCAGCGAGGAAAGCGATTCGATTCTTATCGGGTGGTCAAGGCCATCTACTAGAACAAAGGATCCACCGGCACAAGGAGCGGGCGACGATAACATCGCCGAACTCTCCTCCGACGAGGAAGAAGATGATGATGACGAGGATATGTATGAAGATGACCTATATGCAACACCGGCTACAACAGGAGCTAAAGCCCGCGGCTCTTTACCCGTGAAAGGTACTAGCCTCAACGATTATACTTTTCGAATCCATGATCGCCTGTGGAATCTAGGCCCAATGAGAGACTTGACCCTCGGCAGGCCGGCTGGCCCACGAGATAAGGACAAACGCCAGCCTGTCTCCAGCCTATCGACGAATTTAGAGCTTGTTGCAACCCAGGGATATGGCAAAGCTGGAGGCCTTACAATACTCAGGCGTGAAATAGATCCTTACGTCATCGATTCGTTGATGATAAAGGACACGGATGGGGCATGGTCTGTGAATGTTAAGGACCCCAAATTACCTTCGCAAAGCGGGTCGCTTCCGCTGAATGCGGGTAGCAACTATGACCATTACCTTCTGCTATCCAAGTCCAAAGGCTTGGACAAGGAGAAATCAGTTGTGTACACAATGAGCAGTGGAGGGCTAGAAGAGACTAAAGCACCCGAATTTAACCCTAACGAAGATCGTACTATTGACATTGGAACACTCGCAGGCGGAACCAGAGTGGTGCAAGTTCTTAAAGGTGAAGTACGGAGCTACGATAGTGGTAAGTTCACGAGCTTTTATTATTGATGTGCCAAAATAAGATCTCAATTTTTTCCCCTCCTTATCTCATGATCAATATCGTTAGCTTTAACTATGATATCACTGACTGGTGGTTAGGACTTGGCCTTGCTCAAATATTCCCGGTGTGGGACGAAGATATGAGCGAGGAAAAATATGTCGTGCATGCGAGTTTCGCTGATCCCTACGTCCTTATTATCCGCGACGACCAATCGGTACTGCTTCTTCAAGCGGATAGGTCTGGCGACTTAGATGAGATAGAAACTGATGGTATCATTAATTCAACAACATGGATTTCAGGATCGCTTTACCAGGATAAGTATCGGTCGTTCATGTCTTATGAAGCAGCGCCCACCAGGAAACTATCCGACAACGTCCTTTTGTTCCTCCTTAGCTCTGATTCTAAACTTCATGTGAGGATTTGCTTGCTTGTATTGAATTGCCTAGGATTAAAATAAACTAACTAAACTTGAAGATATTCCACCTCCCAAATGCAAAGGAGCCTGTGTTCACTGCGGAATGTGTTGATCTATTGCCACAAATACTTTCAACAGAACCACCTCCAAAACGAGCAACATATCGTGAGACCTTAACGGAGATACTGGTCGCAGATATTGGGGACACTGTTAGCCGAACCCCGCACCTAATCGTGAGTTATCTCATCCTCCAGACGTGAGAATTTATCCAGCTTAAAACTTACCACCCTCACAAAATTAGTTGCGATCCAGCAGCAACGACCTCATATTATATGAGCCATACCATACCACCCATTCCACTGAAAAGAAATCGTCTGATTTGCGCTTCCTGAAAACCATCAACCATCATTTCCCCAAATTCCATGCCGGATCCAACGTGGATGATGGTTTCCAGAGCGGCACGCTACCGAAACCACTCCGCGTTTTAGGGGATGTTTGCGGCTATCGAACTGTGTTTATGCCCGGAAACTCTCCTTGCTTCATAATAAAATCGTCCACAAGCATTCCACATGTTCTGAACCTCAGAGGCAAAACAGTCCATTCGTTAAGCAGCTTTAATATACCCGCATGTGAGAAAGGGTTTGTCTATGTCGATACTGATGTAAGTCTCTCTCTTTCTCTCTTCCATCCAAGGGTGTGAACAAGAAACTTACATTCATCACCTAGAACGTTGTGCGGATGTGTCGATTTCCTAGAAACACTCATTTTGATGGCTCGTGGGCCACACGAAAAATTGGTGTCGGCGAACAGGTAGATATTGTTGAGTATTCCTCCTCGTCTGAAACATACGTTATCGGAACCAGCCAAAAAGTCGACTTCAACCTGCCCGAAGATGATGAAATTCATCCTGAATGGCGAAACGAAGGTATGATGATGATCATGTTCACGTAGAGGCTGCCATTAGCTAATCCAAAAAAACAAATTTAGTGATATCCTTCCTCCCCCAAATCGATCAGGGGAGCGTTAAACTATTAAGCCCGAGGACGTGGTCGATTATCGATAGGTAAGGAAATTTGGAGCATGTATTCGATTCGTCAACGTAATATTTTAACACACGCTCTAGTCATACTTTGCGAGCTGCGGAGCGTATAATGTGTGTCAAATGCCTGGACCTTGAGGTATCGGAAATTACGCATGAACGTAGGGATATGATTGTAGTAGGTACAGCAGTCACGCGAGGAGAGGATATTGCTGCCCGTGGTTGCATTTACATTTTCGAAGTCATCGAGGTCGTTCCTGAGGTTGACCGACCAGAGACCAACCGGAAACTCAAGTTAATCGCCAAGGAAGAAGTTAAGGGAGCTGTGACATCTCTCTCAGGAATTGGTGGCCAAGGGTTTTTGATTGCTGCCCAGGGCCAGAAGTGCATAGTCAGAGGCCTCAAAGAGGATGGTAGTCTTTTACCGGTGGCGTTCATGGATATGCAATGCTATGTTAGTGTTCTTAAAGAGCTCAAGGGTACCGGGATGTGCATCATGGGAGACGCTTTGAAGGGCCTTTGGTTTGCAGGGTATTCCGTAAGTTTATCAGTTGCTATACCCTGATGCAGCATAATGTCTAACCACAAATTTATAGGAGGAGCCATACAAGCTGTCTCTTTTCAGTAAGGATGACGGCACGCTCCAAGTGATGGCCGCTGACTTCCTTCCTGATGGAAAACGTCTATACATATTGGTCGCTGATGATGACTGCAACATACATGTTCTACAGTATGATCCTGAAGGTGAGCCAAAAACAGTTCCTTTTCGCTAATTCGATGAATGTTATTCTGACGAAACCTCCCAAAAGACCCTGGGTCTTCCAAGGGTGACCGATTACTACACCGCAGCACCTTCCACACGGGCCATTTTGTCTCAACCATGACCTTACTCCCCCGAACAATAATTCCATCAGCTCAAGGACCAGACGCCAACCCAGACATGATGGAGCTCGATCCCTCCGGGCCGCTCTATCACGTCCTTGTAACATCGGAAACCGGGTCGATCGCACTCATCACTCCACTTTCTGAAACGACATACCGACGACTCTCCGCCTTGCAATCTCAGTTGATCAATACACTCGAGCACCCTTGCGGGCTCAACCCCCGTGCGTTCCGAGCTATCGAGAGCGATGGCATTGGTGGACGGGGTATGGTTGATGGTGACCTGCTACAGAGATGGCTTGATTTGAGCACGCAGCGAAAGGCGGAGATTGCGAATCGGGCCGGTGCAGATGTATGGGAGATTCGTGCTGACATGGAGGCAATTGGGAAGGGAGGATTGGGGTACTTGTGAATTCGTTCTAAGTATTTCTCTTATCCCTTCAATGATTGATACTGCTTAGGTCGTGTGTTTCGTTGGGTATATGAGCACATGTATTTGTGCGCGTTATTTGCAGGAGAATACAATACAGAAGTCATCGAATCAGGATTTCACCATTGGAACAATGCAAAGTAGCCTTACATGTTTAGTCCTTGTTGTAATCATCGACCCCCAATAGCAGAATATACAATAGACAGCAAAAAGTCGGTGGCATTGGTATCTCAACATCACCTCGTGATACTTGGTCATATAATATTCAACAAGTGAAGAAGAAAAACAGGAAAGAGAAAAAGTAATATAATATACAAGCCGCCTTAGCTTCCAGCAGCAGTGATACCCGTTCCTGGCAAATTTAGCACATAACAAACCCTCCGTCCATCGCCTTTGCTGATCAATCATTCTTCTTCGTCTTTAGCGTCGCGGACAGCTCCCGCGCCTTAGTTTCTAGCTCAGCTATTTCCTCTATTGAGAAAACAAAGAGGAAGGGGGAAAAGAAACGCATCATCAGCAACTTGGTCTTTTTTTACAGCTTGAAAATACTTCCTAAAAAAGAGAGGAAGGGTCATATTTGAAATACAAAATTTCAAAGGCATAAATGTTGAGAAAATAAAAAGGCAGCAGCACGTTAGAAGAGCTTCAAAACTTACTATTCTTGATAACCTTCTCCTCATCAACCTCCAACCTCACCCATGCCCAATAGATAATTTGGTACGTGAGTACGCCGCCTAGGAAAACTTTTGCAAAGGCCCCGCCGAAGGTTTTGTATATACTTGTCTGTCAAACCCGATTGTATTACGCACGCGCCAGCGCGTTTATCACTTGATGTTAGATATATATATATAAAAAAAATAGCGAAATAGAAACCAGAAACAACGGGGCCGTATGGAAGCTCTAAAAAAGTCTAAAAGAAATAGATAATTGAGGGACTTACATGCGCAGAAGGTGCATTGGTAGTTGTAGAATGTTGCGTGCTATTATCATTGAGCCGTGGAGGCGTTGAGGTGAGCGTTCGTCGGGTTAGTGATGATGCGACGGTATATTTTAAGGGGTTTTGTCTGAGATATGATGATGGGAGGAGAGGAGTTCGAGTGGATTTTGGTATCAAAGAGCGAAACATTGTCGCCATTTGTTTTAGAAGAGAGGAATGGTGGATAAAATATATGTACGGGGGAATCCGCTCGTAGTTGGATGTAGATTGTTAGATTACATAGGTAGGGCGGAAAAGGGCTGGCGGAAAAACAGCGCGGAGGCGCCAAGAATATAGTCACGTGATTATAAGTTTTCCGAAGATTTCTAGGTATACAGAGTACATAAAGTACGCAATACAGCCCCTATCGTGATTTACCCTTACCTATGTGTTCAATACGAAGTCATTCGTCTACATAAATATTAATCTGTAAATATATTCACACATATCATTTGTAGTTGCACTCAGACTTATGAATTTCTGGTGCCTGTTTGTAGAATTCATCGTCTATCTTTTAATGTTTTATCAAAATTCACTATTCTCCTGATCATGGCCAAACACTGGTCTGTGCAAGTAGAGGATCCTCTGAGCTGAAGAACTTTGAAGTCAGTTGCGTGTTGTTAACCAGGGATGGCCTTCGCAGCCGCATGAGTTTAGCGAGGGCAATCTTATAACTGAGGTGTTTGACAGAGCTCCACATATCACCCAGTAAATAATCACCCAATCGATAACGTATTTGCAAAATCAACCATTAATGTTTGAACCTGTTAGGAGATTTAGCAATGGATAGATTGATTACTTAGATTATCGTGATGCAAGCTTGGTTATGTTGCCTGCTGCATTGGAGTGATCCCACGTTGGGGTTTTCCGTGTTCCCAGTTTCACACCGAGCTCTTTGGCTTTTCACGTCCCTGCATAGTTCCCTATGTGTTTAATAGAGACCGCAATTATGGGCTCGTACTTGGAAATCGCAAATCCTTGGGAGGCAAGCAAAACTTCTTGCTTGGAGTCGGTTTATAAGGCGTTTGTTAATACCGGGATTTCAATCTCATAAACTGGGACTGTAGAACCACAGAACCCCGTAATCAAAATGCAATGAGGGCGCATCGAGGCCTCAACTGAGAAAGGAACCTCTTCCGATACCATGCAGGCGGCGGGGGGTAGGGAAGAGGAAAAGCATCGTATTTGATAATTTTTGAAGTGCACCGGCTTTTCCTTGGTTACCACTAGATTAAACGAGACATACTTAGTTCCAGGGCCTGTCTTCAATGTTTTAATGCTTATCAAAGACCTCTTCAGGGGTTGGAGTTAACTCCATAGAAGGTATGTAGTGTATATCAAGGCTGGCTCATCAAGTCACGTGACAGTACGGGACCCGAAACAGGCCGGTTTGGCAGCACGCGGAGGGTGGAGCGGCAAGCTGCCGGCAAATTTAAAGACCGATAAGCTTGTTTTGAGCCGCAAGGGACCCTGACGTCGATCATCAAGCTTTTGCATCTCGATATCTTTCGAGATGAAAATTTGGGGTGCCGTCAGCGAGCCATGGGGACGTCGAATTCCGGCTCAAAACGACCAAAACTCTGTTCGCGGGAACGAGTTCCCTAAGAAGAGATGTGTTTGGCAGCGATTCCGCAGCGTTCGCGGTGGTATGTGGCATCTAGTGCTTGAACACAAACGCGCAAACGAAGCGATATTGAGGGGCCAAACAGCCATGGAAAGCGTCAACACAGAAGTTTTGCGGTTGTTTGGCCTCAACGCCCAGGAGCCTGCAGTTGGTTGGATGCCGCTAAGCCTAGTTTGGACGTAATGCTGCATTAGTCATACACGAACTAGACCTAAGGAGGACTAGTCGCGGTGGCTGAAGCAAAGCAGCCAAAAACACCAGGGAGGCTCCAAGCGCGGTGAGAACGGAGGCAGACAGACAGACAGACAGACAGACAGACAGACGGAGAGCGAGAGAGAACGGCTCAGCAGAACACTTCTCTGAATACCCCGACTCAGTCTCTTCTTTGACTTCTGTTGTGCTGCTATCATTCCTTCGTTATTTTTTCTCTGTTGAACTACAGCGCGTATCCCCCCATAAACGCTGGTAAAACCTCTCCGAGATCCTACCTCCCCCGAACCACATCATCGAACTGATCCTGATATCCCAATTGTTCCGCTTCCTCGAGCGACATCCCTGGCAGCGATCAATGAACCCCGTCTTTAGTGTTCGAGTATCAGGCGGAGTGTAAATGTTTGTTTGATCCAACTCAGCCCGTCGCTCTCCTACTACAATCCATCCCTTCTCTCCTACTCACTCCAGCCTTATACTATACAACGCTGCTCGTACGTGCGCCTTTCGACTCCGGATTTTTTCTTTGATTATTATTAGAAGAATATTTTCCTATCTTGGGAGTCATATTCAAATAGAAAGAATACAAGGAACCCGTTTTGCTGCATTTATCTTTGCTAATATTCGACCTCGAAAAAAGGCCTCCACTACCATACCCGAACGCGTGGGACACCATGCCTCGTACTTCAAAACGCACGCTGGAGGAGATCGTGCTGAAGTCAGATTCAGACGATGCCGACTACAGCGATAGCAAGCCGAGACCTGCGCGGAAGTCTACTACCTCCAAACCCAAACCGAAGAAACGGCCTACTAAAAGGCAGAGAAGAAACTCGATGGATGACGATGATGACGAGTCCAACATCCTTACCAGTGAGGACGACATGGAGATTGAATCTGAGTTTGATGAAGACGATCCCACCTTAGAAAGAAACGCGCGAGGATCAATAAAGAGGAGAGCTGCAAAAAAACCCAACTATCAGCTTTCGTCTACTAGCGATGAGGGTGAGGATGAGCTGGAGGAGGAAGACGAAGAAGAGGAAGATAAGCGGGAGGTGAAGGGGAAATCACGAAATACCGACAAAGGCAGAACAACAAAACGATTATTAGTGAAGTTTCCCATCGCGGCCCAGTCTAACACTACCCGTCCTACAAGAAGTACCCGGGGTCGAAGCGCCAGCAAGGAAAATCCGACACCCACCGAGTATCAAGGGACCAGGCGAAATACTCGCCGAACCTACAATGAGACTGAGGATATGGTTGCACTCACTGGTTCCGGACGCCATGTCCAGACGGTACGTAAAGCCACACGCAGTCCTGAGGCCTTGTCACGGACACGTAGGGGCGCTGCCGCGCCTGCTCATGTTCCTTCCAAAAGTACCATCGACGAGGAAGAGGAAATCTCCAGGCAGGAATTGCAAGACGAAGGTGATACAGTGCCTGCTGACCCGGTGGCATCGCAGATTGAAATAATGGAAAGTGACCAGCATGGAGATTTCGAGGAAGACGCACCAGCTGTGGCTGCGTCAGATAATATTAATCCTCCACCTGAAGCAGAAGAAGCAGAAGAGAACTCTCAAGATAAGGATGTTGAAATGGGTGGAGAGGGTTTTGTGCCTGAATCGGACCAAGGTGGGGAAAACGAAGAGGAAGAAGATGAGGATGAGGCTCCACGGTCGATTAGAAACACCCGGACGAGTCGGAAGCAGAACATGCCAGCTGAGACGGTGGAAGAGGCAAACCCACCCACTCGCCGTTCTACGCGCAGATCTGCCGCTCGAAGTTCGCGCCAACCAGAAGAGGATGGCAGCGATTTTGAACCTAATGATGACGAGGCCAATGATGAAGATTTATCTGGATCGGAACCACCTCAGGCCTCGCCGCGCAAGGACAGCCAACAAAATATCGACGAGGCTTATGAGAGTAGCAATGACCGTCGATCCAGGCTTAGAAAGCGACAATCTCAATCCCAAGGACATGTTGAATCGGAGGCAGGCGAACTTGCAGAAGAACTGGCAGAGCTGAGACCTGAACGGCGCCGCCGGAGAGCACAAAACGAAATAGTCTATGAAGATAAACCGCGACGCACTCGAAAATCTGTAGACTATAGGATCATCCGACCTGAGATTACTTTGCCTATTGAAGATGAAAACGACGTACCTTCCGGGTCTCCTTCGCGGCGTGGTCGCGGCGGAGGCAGTGGCTGGCAGAGAACTCTATTTTCAACCTATGGCCCCTTTGGAGGTGCAGGTGGTCTTCCACCGCTCCTAGGGGCCCCGGGAACGGGCGCAGCAGGTGGAGCGGACAGCGACAGTAGCGATGATGATTCCGGCCAAAGACCAATGGTTGGTGGGATGTCAGGGATGACCCCTACGGCAGGATTTGCACCTGGGTTCAATGTTGCTCCTGGCCATGCATTCGCACCTGATACTGCCCCTGGCCTCTCAGGCACTCCAGCAAATTTCGGAAAAGTGAAGGATAAGCAAGCTCTGGCTGACTCTGACCCGCTGGGAATCGATCCCAATGTCAATTTTGACAGCGTTGGGGGTCTACAAGGTCATATCGACCAGCTCAAGGAGATGGTTGCGCTTCCTCTGCTCTATCCGGAGATTTTCCAACGGTTTCATATCGTTCCACCACGAGGTGTTTTGTTTCATGGACCTCCTGGTACCGGAAAAACGCTTCTTGCCAGGGCTCTCGCCTCTAGCGTGAGTTCGGAGGGCCGCAAGGTAACGTTCTATATGAGAAAGGGAGCAGATGCGCTCAGCAAATGGGTGGGTGAAGCGGAGAGGCAACTCCGTTTACTTTTCGATGAAGCTCGAAAGACCCAACCTAGCATTATCTTTTTCGATGAAATTGATGGTAAGTCATTATGTGTTTTACTACCCTTATCAAGAAGATCTTTAGCTGACGGAATTGAAATACAGGCTTAGCACCAGTCCGATCGAGTAAACAGGAACAGATCCATGCGTCCATTGTTTCCACTCTCCTTGCATTGATGGACGGTATGGACGGTCGAGGCCAGGTTATTGTCATCGGGGCAACGAATCGGCCAGATTCCATTGATCCTGCCCTGCGACGCCCTGGGCGGTTCGATCGCGAATTCTATTTCCCTCTACCCAATATTGAAGCCCGACGAGCGATTTTGGATATTCATACTCGGGGCTGGGATCCTCCACTTCCAGACGAAATCAAGGATGAATTAGCAGAGCTGACCAAGGGTTATGGCGGCGCGGATCTACGGGCTCTATGTACAGAAGCAGCCTTAACCGCAGTCCAGCGAAAATATCCACAAATCTACAGATCGAACGAGAAGCTCCTGATTGACCCGAAGAAGATAGAAGTTTCCCCAAAGGACTTTATGATGTCTATCAAAAAGCTTGTTCCCTCATCGGAAAGGTCTGCATCATCTGGTGCTTCGCCTTTACCTTCCATTGTTGAACCCCTCCTCAAAGCTCCACTGCGCGACATAAAGCAGATCCTCGCAGGGATTCTTCCTCAAAAGAAGCGGCTTACGGCTTTGGAAGAGGCTCAGTTTGAAGAGCCGGAGGACTCGGCTGGATTCAAGAAAGAACGGATGCAACAAGAATTCGAGACCTCCCGCGTATTTAGGCCAAGGCTACTGATTCGAGGCAATCCGGGAATGGGGCAGCAGTATCTTGCGGCAGCACTGCTGCACCACTTTGAGGGACTGCATGTACAAGCTTTTGATCTTCCAACGCTAATAAGCGACTCTACCAGGTCACCCGAAGCTAGTGTAGTTCAACTTTTTACAGAGGTGAAACGGCACAAACCAAGTGTCATCTATATACCCAACGTGCAAACCTGGTACGAAACAGTCGGGCAAACAGTCATTTCAACATTTCTTGGTTTACTACGCTCGCTTCCCCCAACGGATCCTGTGTTGCTTCTTGGGGTACTTGAGGATGATGGTGACAATATTGATACCACGATGATGCGTGATTTGTTCGGTTTTTCCAAGAAGAATCGATTTGATCTGCATGCACCCGAAAGTCTATGGCGATACGAGTTCTTTAGTAATTTAATAAAGTATATTAAAAGTGCTCCCCCCGAATTTCCCGACCCGGAGAATAGGAAAAGGCGAAAGCTCGAAACGTTAGAACGCGCGCCCCCGCCTCCTCCACCACCACCAGTACCCCCAACACGGCAAGAGATAAAGGCGCAGAAGAAAAGGGATCGCTATACTCTAAACGCTTTGAAAATCAGAATTCAACCAATCATGGACGAGATTAAGAAATATAAGAAATTCCGGGCTGGCGTCATTGACGAAGCACAAATTGGGTATCTGTATGAAGAGGAGGACCCGAACATTGTAACAACTGATATACCCTTAGTGCACCGTACTACCTTCCGCCCGTTCGAAAAGGACGTTGACAAACATGGCGTGCCTGGTTTGCGCGAAACCGTATCCGGAAAGTTTTACTACAACCTAGATATTGTCACGATCGAGAAACGGTTGTCCAATGGATATTATAAGCGGCCGAAGGACTTTCTGGCTGATATTAAGCGGATTGCGAAAGATGCGCGGCAGCTTGGTGACCAAGATAGGCAGCTGAAGGCAAACGAGTTACTATCTAATGTTGAAGTTGATATCGGCAATATTGAACACACAGATCCCCTGCTTGTGGCTGAGTGCGAGCAAGTCTACCTTCGTGAAGTTGAACGTGAGAGGGTTGCTCTCGAGAAAGCCAAGCGGGCGGCGGGCGCGGACGGAGTCATGGCTCCTCCGCCAATAATGAATGTTCCTCATGGAAATACCGAAACATCGCACCAATCATCCGGACCCGTTGTCCTGGGCGAACCTTTTGCAAGTCGCCACCTCTCTGCCCATGGGGAACCCACCACCCCAACACGTCCCTCTCACGCAAGTACCGTTACGAATGGGCACGGACCGGGTAAAACCGCGGGTGAAACGGGCAGTCGACCTCCAACCAGCAACGGATTTGTTGGTGCTGATGGCGATGTTCAGATGTCAAATTCAGATGATGTTCAGCCAAGCGAGCGCGACAATACCCAGAATAGTTCCTTTGGGCAATCGGCACAACCACGACCACCACACTCTTACACCGCACCGTCCCAACAGCTCCGGCAACAATCCGGTCTCTCAAATCTATCACAGAAGGGGACAATGACGCCAATGGCCCCTGGGTCACAGCCAGGTGACTACACCAACGATGCCTCTACTACGCAGACAACTTCAGACAAGAAACACTCAGGTCCTTCATATGCACACCAGATTAACACCCAAAGCTCAATTGGTGGTTCAGCAAGACATGAGTACCCAGATCTGAATTTGTACCCTGACCGCCTGTCTGGAGATGAGCCTCTACCCGATACGCAGCAAGGTGAGAGCGGTGCCTGGGGCACACCCCTTACGGGCATTGTAGACTTCGCGAATTCGCAACCTAGCCTTGTAAATGGCAGCCAATCGCAAAGCAACTTCAACAACAGCAACGCCAGCAAATTATCGCAATTGGATACACAACCGCCCATACCACCATTCGACGGTGCCGGACCGAGGACGACTACTACGCCCCGCCAAGCGCGTATGCAGGAACTTCTGCCCGGGGAGGGTACCCAACAACAACCTCACCATCCCCTACCCCCCTTCCCTCCCGCTGCTGGGAAGTTGATTGTAGATGACCGTCGTCTCGAAGCGCTGCATCAAACATTTACGCAGAGGACCAATGGACTCTCCGTTGAACAGCTGGAGCAGGTCAATACGAGCCTGATGGATTGCGTGTGGAAGATGCGTGGGGAGTGGAATCGGGTAGAGGTTGCGGAGGCGGTGGAGCAGGCGTTTGAAGAGGTGTTGAGTGATATACAGTCTATGCAGGACTTTGCGGTGATTTCTTGAACATTTTTCTTTTTATCTTGGGGCGGAAGGGGGGTGGGATTGGAATTGAAAGCCTTGTGTGCGTGCAGGTGGCGGTATGGTTGGGTGTTTTTGTATGTTTTGTTTATTGTTTCAATTAATTCTATTACCTTTCTATGATAGGTAACAGAGCGAGATTCGATTTCACTGTCCTATGTATTTAAGCCCTTTTTGCAAATTTTTCCTCCCTTCCCTCATCTCTTTTGTTTTCTCTTTTTTTGTATTTGGGTATTGATATTCCCTTTTCGCCTATTTGTTTTATATGGTGCCTTTTTTTTTGTTGTTGTCTAGCTCATGCGCCTATTCTTTTCCAACTCATTTCCTATGTTATAGAACTGGCCCTTCTACGGTAGTTACATCTATATGGAATTTTTCCTTTTATTTTTATTTTTATTCTTATTTTTTTCAGTGTTAGAGAAGTATTCCGTGCTGCATGCAGCTGATACAAATCAGAAATTCCCATGTGCCAAACGTGGAAATATGCCCGTTACCCGAAACAGACTAGCGCGGTGCGGCTACAAAGTTGCCCAGGTGTCATCTTACCCAACCAAGCTCTGGCCTCATCGTCCATCATTCCATCCAGATATATACGACCAGCACCACGCTACCGCCATGCGCAGCTCAAGGACACCTATTCTACATATATTTGTCTCGCCGAATGTATAAGCCGACACGCTTCTATCTCGACTTGGGCAACGAAAAAGCCTTCCCCTTCAACGCGGGTGACAATCAAACCCCGGGGAAGCATCGACCTCCTATTCCGCGAATTTTACTCACCCAAAAGAACTAACGGCTACTTTACCGACTGACTTACGACACATCTCTGCGTATTATTTGGTGCTATATTCTTGTCGTGACGGGTATATCAAGCGAGCGCCGTTGCAATTGTTGCCAATATAGCCCAAGGGAAAATTAGCACAAACATTGGGGAGAGCAAGATATACATACGGAAGCAAGAGAGCGGTCGAATTCTCTCGCTCGACGCTCCTTTTTTCATATTCGCATTCGCATTCACATACCCTCCTTTTACACGATGGTGAACTGGCTCAGTTTAACCTTCCCCATCGCCTACATAGGCATCCTCGTCGGCTCGTTAGCGACCTTCTCCTCGCTATATCGCAAGCGGAAAGCTGGTAAGTTTTGATCTCGTTCGATGTTACTCTATTTAAAACATTACTTTGCTTTACTATTTCCTTCTACCTTCCCGTCTGCCTGCGTAGCTGCAGCTGGAGTTATCTTTCGATCCGATGTGACGATATCCTTTTTCAGATTACCTATTTCCATTTTTTCTAACTTATAATCTTTGTCCATACTAGCTAAATCCACCTCCTTAACACCATGGTTCCCTCCACATTTACAACGAGACATATACCTCTCCCTCACCTGCCTCCACGAGGAGCCTAGCACATCGAAAGCGCCAACAACGACGTCAACAAAGGAGAAGAAGGTACCTGAGACGGTTCTAAAGGCAGCTCTCCTCCGACGTGCGGCAGAGGATATCCGCCGTCTGATCGAGTTGCGCAGCCAAAAGCCAGCGCTCGCGGGTCTGTTGCAGAAGGGCAGTGTTGGTGATGATTTGTGGCAGCGGTTTCTGAGGGCGGAGAAGGAGATGGAGGAGGAGGTCAGAGATGTGGTTGCGGAGGTATGTTTTAGATCTCATTTTATTTTCCCTTTTTGTCAACTCCTTTGGCCCTGTTTGCTTACAACTATCCATTGCTCAGGCCAACCTCTTCGTTCCCAACTGGGGCAGCACCATCTTCCAGTCCGCCAATGAAATGGTTGTCAATACCCTCCTCCGCGAACGGGTCGAGGAGATCCAATCTACTGTTAAGGAGGAGAGGGAATGGTGGGATAAGAAGAAGGCTAGTATCCAAGAGGGATTCATGAAGGAGTTGGAGGCCGATTCTTCCACCAAACAGACCAGTGCGGGTTTGGGATCTGCACAAATTAGACAAAATAGTAGTGATGATGACGCCGTGTTGGTTGAGAGTGGCGGACCCGCTGTTGGTGGTGGTGGTAGTGGTAAGAACAAGAAGAAGAAGGGTAAGAAGTGATGTTGAAGTTTTGGTATCCTTCTTTTCCCTCTCGTTTCTCTACTTGCGATAAAGTCACTACTTTCGTGGCTTGTCCATGGATGGGTGTTGGTACTCAGGCACGGTTGAGCCTATGTTTGACGTTTACTTTGGCCCGAATGGCCCAATTCTCGAAAACGTTTTGTGCGCCATATACATTTTTATTGGTCCTATTGTTTTGTTGTTTTTGTTTCTTTAGACATACGGAAAAATGGGGTTCGGTCATTGCTTTTTTAAATCTTCTATTATTATTTTGTTATGTCTCTTCTCCCGCGCCCCTTGTTGAACACTAATTATTATTGTACTCCAAACCTCTTTTTACTGTAGCACCAGGTGTTTTTTTTTATCCCCTGTGTTATATTGGCTGCTTATTAACGCGCTGGCATCTTCTAGCGACTGACTGACAGAGTTTATCCTTTTTCCTTTCTAGAGTTTATTATTATATATATTTTGTTATATCCTTGTTTCTTGGTTGTTATTCATAGTTATCATCAATCAAGAAAATATGTAATAGAGCAATATTGCAAATATTCGAGAGGGGGATGAGAGCGCGGGGATGAAGGCCCGCTTTGTCGAATAAAACCTCTTGTCATCCGGTTGTTGCTGGATCTTGTGTGCTGCGAGGTGATATGAGAAGCTCGCGTTGCATTAAAAGCATATACTTGGTTAGCATACCTACCAACGGCATTCATTATCATTTATTTTTTGCTATGGTACAATAAAGAAAATGCGATTATAGTTGGCCCCCTTTTGTCCAAAATTATCCCAGATACGCCTGTCATCTCCGCCCAGGAGAGTGAGTGAACTTTCTATGATACATAATGGTCAAACAAATTACCCTAAATGCCTGGCCCCCCTTTCCCCGGAAGATATGTATGAAAAAGTGAGGAGGGAAATGAAAAAGGTACCAGATGATACATGCGCCCCCTGTGTTAAAAACCAAGAGCATGAGGAATGGGAGGTATATCCTTTTAACAAAGATTTGCTCAAAACAAGTCAGGGCTAGATATTCCGGTTGGTTGGAGATGGATGAGGAGAGAAAATATCATCAGCGAGACTGATTATCATTGCAGCAACTCCTCTGGCACTGGTTCCCCCAAATACAACTCCTCGCTCTCTCCCATCTCGAGCGCTGCCTTGCGGATCTTATCCTCGTTCTTGCGAGGATTCTCCGCCAACCGACTTAGCACAACCCGCAATAAATCTGAATACAGGTTAACCTCATGATCCTTCCGTGCTTTCATGTCTAGATCTTCTATCAGCAAGCCTTGTTTGCCCAGCTCGACTACTTTCCTATCACGAAGCGTTTCCAGTAGTTTCGTCACGTGCTGAAGGCTCTCCTTGCTGCGTGGGTTCGTGGAAATGCGCCGTCGGTGGCGACGGGTCCTTTTGTTGTCTTCGAGTTCCGGTGGTGGTGGGAGGAGGCGGACGACTTCGAACATTAGGATGCGCGCTGTGACGACGTCCGGTATGTAGCCGAAGACATGCCGCATGGAATGCAGGGCGACGATCGTGCCTTGCGGGTCGAGCGAGAAAGAGAAACAGCGGAGGATTTGGTCGTAGAGGTCTTTGGTGAAGAATTTGCGGGCGTTGGCCTGGCTGCGTGGGGTGAGGCTGAAGTACCAGTCCATCATTTCGCGGTAGAGGACGCGTGCAGTGGGGAAGTTTGAGTCGAAGGCTGGTCGCGCACGGTCGTATTGAATTTTGGCGCAGTCCCAAAGGCAGGCGAACGTTTCTAGATCAGGGCGGACAGTCGCTGACATTTGCTGATAGCGGGTCCAGACGCCAAGGACGTCCTGTTTGCGTAGCTCTGCGAAGAGGAGATGGTTCATAAAGAACACATTAGGTTGCATCTGGGCCTTTTCAAGGCATTCGATTACGTAGTTGGCCATAGGTTCTTGGCCGCGCCGGGCATAATAGAGTAAAAGGAGGGAGAAGGTTTCAATGCTTGCGGGGGGAACAGTCCGTTGTTCAAATTTGGGGATACGAACGCCATCCCCGCCATCGCGAACTGACGGCTTACTCGATCCGGGTAACAGGTTCTTCTGGCGGGACCAGACAGTATCAATCCGTTCCTGAATCATCGCCCATCCGAGTTTCTCGGCCTTCTCTCGGGCGGTGGCGCTCTCTTTGCGGAGCCAGCCGCCTATGACTCCATTCAAATGCTTTGCATCGGGGTTAATCCCGCGTTCGTACATCAATTCAACAACTGCTGCAGCAGAATCAACCTCGCCCATGCCAATCAGCTTCTTCATCCAACTTGCATAGAAGAACTTGTTTTGGAACTTCCGGGGCATGATCGTAAGTGCAGACAGTGATACTTTATTCACATCCGCTTCTGTAATGCTTGAAGCTTGCAGATTGTCAACTAGGCCGAGGGAGGCGTGGTAAAGGGAAGTTGAGTCGGACGGCGAGGATTGTCCCGTGAGCATCATATCCTTGAATACCGCAACGGCCATGTCAACTCGGCCAGCTTTTAGGAACCCAACACTTATCGAATCGTAGTCATTCATATTTATATCAGACCCAAGAATGGTTTTGAGCCGTAAATACAAAGTCCAAGCTCGGGCACCGTTTGTATTGCCAGGGATTTTAGCCCAGGCAACGATTATTGGTATTAGAATTCGTGGCGGGCGGGAATGGTCATCTGCAAGAAACGCCAGTGCGAGATCTTGCGCACTTTCCAATTCTCCATTTGCGATCAATATTTCAACCCCCAAATTCCAAAACTGCTCAACCTCCGTGCTCGATGCGTAGTCTAAATGTTTCTCGCGACTTTTCCACATTGTAAATGCCTTATTTGACTGGCCATTTTCAAGAAGGAGTGCAATGTACCGCAGCCATTGGGGTTGCGTCAAATCTCGGCCATTTGAAAGAATATCCTCCGCCAAATCCTCCCAGTGCCCCAGCTGTGGGACTTGGGGACTGGCGCTCTGGCTTTGGGAGGTCCACATTATGGCCAAGGTCTCTTCTGGCAATAATTCAATGAAGGCCGGTATTAGGGCTTTACATCGCTGATATGACCTCCACAACTCCTGCCTATTGGCCCTGGTTGGATCTTTGAGTAGAACCTTTAAATTCTGATTGAATCGGTTAACATGCGCTTGAGCGGTGTCCGGGACTTTTAATTCGACTTCGAAAGATTCTTTAGGGGATGGTTTAACCGGCTCGAGCATTTCTTTCGGGTTCCATTCAGCTGTTTTCCGCTTCTCCAGGTCCTGCGCTTCCTCCGCAATCATTTCATCCAGTCCGGCAAAAAATTCTTCATAATGCTGTTTATCCTTCGCTTCGTCCTCCACATGCTCCTCTTCATATTTGCGAACCGCTTCACGGACTATTTCTCTTTGCTTTTCCGGCAACTGTTTCATCAAGGGGCTGTTTGGCCCAAAAGGGCCCTGTTTTATCTCCTTCAGCTCTTCCTGTAGCTCTCGGATTTTGGCCCAAATAACGTCTTGCTCGGCCCGTTCTTCTTCCTCTGGGTATACCTCGACCTTCTCCTTGCTCAAACGCGTAGGTTGCTCAAACCATCGTATAGAGGCTTTGGATTTGTTGTTCCGGTCATCACTGTTAGAGAGGGCCGTTATGCTGGAGGAGAAGGGTCTTCGCGTGTGCAGGTGCGGAGGGAAGCAGGAGTTAGGGCGACTCTGATGAACACCATGACGATGCCATTGAGCCCCAGACAGACTCAGGCGGCGCATGGATGTAGAGGCGCAAAATCAGACCATCGGAGCTGAAGTAAAAACCATATCTTGCCTGAGCTCCGAAAAATATATTGGAGGTCAAAAAGATGGAAAGCAATTATACGCCGAAGTGTAATATTACGTAGCATGACAGCTCTCCAGAAGTTAAATACGATACGGCAGCGTATTATATAATCAGCCCCCGTGAACACAGCCAGAGCCATCACAGGAAGCAGAAAACAACACCGCGTTTTATATTTGATCAAGCAACACTTTTGCGGTGTTCGAAATTAGTTAATAGTAGGAAAATGACTATTGCTGATTATCACGACGAGAATCGGGGACTAGAAAGCCTCGACGGCTTAGAGCACCAAGTTTGTCTTTGCCCTTCATGTTTGTCGTGCTCCATTGGACTTCTCTAACATTCGCGCAGAGTTCATACATATACAAACCTGTCCAAAAAACCACTTCACAGAATGAGCGTCCATCGAAAAGACGTAAAGTGTCCAGCGCCCTGGCATCTCGGAAACAGAATGATTTGCCATTTGCGTCTCTATTGGAAGGCAAAGAGGACATAGAATCCGTCAAGCTGCGATATAGCTTATTCCAAGAATTCTGGGACACCCAGGAGCAGCAAATTCAGGTTTGTTGAATTTTTAAGAATGATATGAAAAATTAAATAAAATGAATCTAATTTTCGAAAAGGCGATACTCCGTGACGTAGACTCGGAGATTTTGGACAATGTTTCTACCTTCGTAGAGCATACCTCACTTGACAAGTACGCTGGTTGATATTTTCCTTCGAGAGAGTTGTTAACTAACCTATATGTAGCTACAATGGGCGTATCCCTGCCGGATTGATTACTTTAGGCTCAAACTTTTCATCGATAGGACGGTTATTAGATCGATTGCATCGACAAATGCAATCTGCCGCTACTGGGCAGGTGGTTGTGCTGGATTCTGGAGATGCATCCAATCTCAAAACTGTACTAAAGCATATCATTCGATCTGGTACAAGTGTGGTAAACGATGTGGATGGGGATCAGGAGTTACCAACTGATCGGGCAGTGAGTATAACTTCCTGTTTTTTGCCCGAGGCTTCAGCGCTGAAACTTAAGCAGGGCCCAAAACCTCTTGCTTATGACCTAGATCTTTTGCATGACCATGTAAAGCAGAAAGGGATTAGGAAAGTGGTGATTGCCTTTAGAGACAGTGAAGCCTTTGACCACGGCTTACTGGCAGACCTAATATCATTACTCAGGTAAGAAAAACTCAAAAGAATTTCAGCCGACCAAGCCTAATGTTTATTTAGTTCTTGGGTTGATCGAATCCCCTTCGTTCTTCTCTTCGGTATTGCAACTTCTGTCGAGCTTTTTGAGGCCAGACTTCCGAGATCTTTGGTAAATCTACTGCAAGGCTGCCGATTTGACATTCAGGACTCTGGGGATTCCGTAAGCCGAATCTACACCACTCTCCAAACGTGCCAGGGGGGCACTCTATGGTTGGGTCATAACGTGAGCAGAATACTTTTTGAAAGGTCCAAGGACCAATTTCAGAGTCCGGAAGGCTTCGCGAATGGGATTAAGGTGTGTATATCGAGATATATCACAAATGTATCCTCTTTCGGAGTTGCAGCACTGACAACATTAGTACGTGTATATGGCTCATTTCTTCGCCAACCCACTATGTACATTGCTTTCAAAAATTGAATCTGCAAATATACTCCAATCAGATTTATGCGAGGCTATCCGAAACATACCCTCCTTCCGCAGGTCAGTATTGAACTTCACAAATATCTTCAAAGCTTGCCGCATAACTCACTCACCATTGTTAGGCATGTGTATGGTTTGCTAGACGAGGGTGAAGGGGGAAAAGCCCGAACACTTTTAGAAGATGACGAATTATTAGCACAGCATGCCCGAGCAAACGTTCGGAGTGGTCAGGAAAAAATCAGCGCTATGTTACATTCTGTTGAGACGCTGTCAACGGTGCTACGGATTTTGAAGATCCCTAGAACACCCACACTCTCTGAACTTATCATTCAAGCACTGGCTGGGGAGCTCCTGGGTTCAAAAATCATTGAAAATATGCTCGCGATACTAAAAAAATCGCCATCCAATACCATCGAAACCCTTTTAGGTGCCCTCCCACAAGGAATGGTGGAATTAGATGCGTTTAGGAACGTACACGAAACGCTACAGTCATTGTTACAAAATAAAAAAGGCTCCGGCCCTCTCCGCAGTGAATACGATGAATACCATTCAACCCACAAAACCACGGTCGTTGGGCAGAGAGTAAAACTCACAAAATCCAAAGCAAAATTATCCAAACAAGACATCGAATATACCGCTTTTGTCAATGATTTGAGCGCTGCGTTCCAGGATCACTTCTCGAGTCATCTCATATCTCCGCTCGACCTTTTCATGCATGAGGCATTCCTCTACGACTTGAAAACGCCCATAAAGGGTGCTTTTGCACCTCGGCCTCGTTCCACGATCGAGCGAGCTTTATCTGCTCCATTTGACTATCTAGCTACAAGCGCACTCTCCGAGGACGACGAGGAAATGGTGCCTTCCAAACCAGCAATCTCGATTCTTTATAATCTTTATTCGGAAACAGGGTCCCTTGTCAATGTATATGACCTGTGGCGTGCCTATTATACAATGGCATGCGGTGATGATGGGGAGGAACAAGATGAGCGACAGGCATTGGCTGTATTCTACCGCGCCTTATCAGAATTGAAAATGATGGGAATGGTCAAGCCTAGCAAGAAGAAGATTGACCATTTGGCGAAGTCAACTTGGATGGGTTTGTAATTTTATAGGGGTCTAGCGACGATGTACACAATGCATCAATAAGAAACCATGCATGTCAATGGATAACTGCTTTTCAGAAGGAAAAGGGAAAATATAGGGGTATCATAGTTCTCGTCCAGCGCCATAACAGCTCTGCCCCATTGTTACGGCAGCACCGTAACTAAAAATAAGATAGTGTTTGTACAACAATCTTCCAAAAACGCCGGTCAACGTAAAATCCATTTCGCCTTTCGTACCCGTAACATAGCGCCATCCTGTTTCACGAAAATGGCCACATAGACCATGAGCGCCGTGGCCGCTCCTGTCTCTCAGCTTCTAGCTGTTCTTCACGGAGCTCCCGGTCAACTTCATCTGCCAACTGTGCTAGTTCGGCATCTAGCTCCTCATCCTCTCTATTTCGAACAGGATGGATAATATTATCTCTCCCCAGGGGTCGCCCGCCCTCGCTGAAAACCATGGCTTCCCTCCGCCGTCGACGCAGTGCTTGCTCTTCCGCGGTGCCTTCCTGCCGTCTCCTTCCGCCAGCCCATAGCGGCAAACCTGCAGTTTCCTCCCCGCCAACCATCCAGACATCGCTATCGCCGTCACTTTCGTCGTCATCATCGTCTCCGTCACCGTCATAGTCTCCCCCAATTTCATCGTCATATATACCGCGAGTGTGCTCCTCCATTCTACTTCCCATCAACCCATATTTCCGTAATTGGCTGACTCCCTCCGGGTGGGAGGAAAGGGTGCTGACGATGGAGCTCATGACGGAGTCATCTGTATACCAGGTTTTGGTTAAGACAACCACGTCTACTCGTTTGGATTCATCATGTGTGCTGCAAGGGAACGGGTATTTCGAAAGCCACCGACTGATCACGCCGGCCTCCAGCGCAGCAGGGATGTTTTCTCTGAGAATTATGTCAAGAGTGTTTAGAGCTTTCTTTTCGCCCTGCGGTCGGGTTCTGGGAAGAATGGGCGAGACTGTTTTAATGTTTTCTTCTTTGTGTTCGGCGAGAAGGTTACAGAGGCAGTCGACAAGGGCAGTGTAGGTGGGGAGGTCTTTTAGTCGGTTGGTAACGGAAGAACGGGACACTGGCGGAAAGGTGTAAAGTTAGCAGGGATAGTAGGGAATGTAACTAAAAGAATGAAATAAAGTAAATGAAGGGGACCAAACAAGAAAGGGAACACTTGCATGCCCGATTGGAGACTAGGAAATAGAGAGCATTCAAAGCCTTGTTTCGGAGAGCCGGATCTTTGCTTGACAGGTCTTCAAGAAGTAGATCTCGCGTAGATCCTTTCGTTGATCTTTCGGAGATAATCCGCAATGCCCTATCTAATTGTTAGAATGTTTGTGATAGAGCGTCTGCTGCTAGCAAGCCCTTACGCTGCTCGAAGATCGAAGCTCGTGCTTTCTGATAGCTTTTCTAGAGTTTCTAGTTTGAGTGCTACGGTTCTTGTTAGTCCCCAAATTCTCACCCACTGGAAGAGATATTGTTACCATCTTCCGTCCCTTCACCAATTACCTGATCATCCTTGTCTCCGTTTCTGATTGCAGTGAGTTCCCGGATGCGATGAAGCTCGGCGGCGATTCCGCGGACTGCAAAAAATAGAGTGACGCCTGTGGTGTGGTTAGTGGCATTTCACTGGTATTGAGAATCATGCGAACATACCTAAACATAGCCATACGACGCGATCATTATTTTGCGAAGTCATAACCATCATGTGTCCTTTTTACCGCGGACTGTCTATATTGATGTCGTGTGTTTGCGGGTGAAATAGCTGATATAGCTTGAGGGGAGGTGGAGTGGCAGAATATTTATCTGAACCCACCCAAAGGCGGTGAGCATGTGATTTTCCAGCCTTGACGAAAATTATTTAGTTGAGCGACAAAAAATATCACAGCGCAGCCAACAACCAGAGGTTCAGCCACTTTCCTCCGATTTTCAGCTACGAGAAATTTCCCCAACAATGGCCCCTTCGCAGCTGAAGCAGCTGAAAGCCTCGCTGCGGGAAAGTGGCGTCTTAGGGCCCCAGCAGTCCAAAAAGCAGAAACAGAAAAATGCAAAGTCCGGTGCGGGCGCCGCAAACCGAATACAGCGCAATGCTGCGCTCCAGGGAATACGGGAACAGTTCAATCCCTTCGAGATCAGGGCGCCTGCAAGGCCTGCAAAATTCAGTTCTACTTCGCGATCGGACCAGGATGCACCACGGTCTAGACCAGGGGTTACAAAAAGCCTAGGAGAGCAGAGAGTGAGTCCTCTATTCCTGTCTGTGTTTCTTGCTTGGCGATATTAGATACTAATTATTATGCAGAGGAAAGAAACTCTCTTAAAGGAAATGCAACGCCGGAGCAAAGTCGGAATATTGCTCGATCGACGTTTCGGTGAAAATGACCCTACGATGACGCCCGAGGAACGAGCAGCGGAACGGTTTGCAAGAGAGAGCCAGAAGAAGCTCAAAAAGGAGTCGATGTTCAATCTTGAGGATGACGAAGAAGAGATGCAACTTACCCATTTGGGGCAATCTATCACGTTCGACAAGGAGAACGAGGATGACTTCGAAGAGGACGATCTAAATGCCTCGGATGAAGATGGCGACTCAGAAAAAGCACGTAAGCGAAGGCGAAACGCTGAGGAGGATGATATGGAAGGACTGGCTGAGGACTCGGAGGAAGAGGGGCAGCCGGAGCGGAAGAAATCAAAAAACGAAGTCATGAAGGAGCTTATTGCGAAGTCAAAATTTCACAAATATGAGCGCCAAAAGGCCAAAGAAGATGATGATGATTTGCGAGCGACTCTCGACAAGGGCCTTCCTGAAATCTTTGAAATTATGAGAGGAGTCAAAAAGCCAGAACCTGAACCTTTGCCGAAACCCGATCTTACTGCTACGATGAATCCGGACCGTGCAGCTCTCTTGAATGGAAAGGATAGGGACGAGGCTGATAAGGAGTATGATCAACGGCTGAAACAAATGACCTACGACAAGCGAGCTAAACCGTTAGACCGTACCAAGACGGAAGAGGAACAAGCAGAAGAGGAAGCAGAGAGATTAAGACAACTAGAAAAAGAACGCCTGAGAAGAATGCAAGGGGCGGCCGGTGACTCGTCAGAGGAGGAAGATAACGGCGGTGACGAAGACATGGAGGATGATTCGGAGCCAGACGATGCGAAGGTTTTTGGACTGGCTCAACCAAGTAACATGCCAGAGCTAGGTGTGGAGGATGAAGATGATTTTATTATCGACAGCGACCTTGTCGAGTCTGACTCTGAAGCGGAGCTCTCTCTAGACGAGAGCGATCTGGCTAGCTCTGCGGATGAAGAGGAGTCCGAGGAAGAAGATGATGAATTCATTAGCGGTTTGGTTCTCCCTCCTGACGCGGAAGCCGATAAGGGACCCGCGACCACGAATGGCGAGACTTCCACAGCGGCGGCAAACAGCAATCTTGCATTCACATATCCCTGCCCGGAAAGCCACGAGCACTTTTTGCAAATCATCGAGAATACCAAAATTGAAGATCTGCCCACTGTAGTCCAGAGAATTCGCGCGCTCCATCATCCCAGACTCCACAGCGACAATAAGTCGAAGCTCGCGGCTTTTTCGAAAGTGCTTGTACAGCATACAGTGTACCTAGCCAACCAGCCAAACCACCCACCGTTCGCTGTTCTCGAGAACTTGCTACGTCACATCCATTCGATGGCCAAGGCTCAACCAGAGGCAGTAGCTAATGCAATGAGGAATCATCTGCGAGAGATGTCGGAGAATCGACCATTGGAATTGTTGCCAGGGGATCTCGTTATTCTAACGGGAGTTGCAACCATATTCCCCACCTCTGATCATTTCCATGCGGTTGTCACGCCATCCATGCTTGCCATGGCTAGATATCTCGGCCAGAGCAATATCGCCAACCTTGGAAATATCGCGACTGGCGCTTATATCGCAACCCTTTGCATCCAGTATCAGACGCTAGCAAAACGATATATACCAGAATTCATGAATTACGTCCTCAACGTCCTCTGCATCCTAGCGCCTAGCGAGCCCAAGCATACCCTCGGCTTCTTCCCTATTCGGCAGGCATCTACGCCCCTGTGTCTAACACCATCGAAACTCCCGTTAACCACTATCAGAAAACCTACCTTCTGGGACATTCTCGCCGACTCTTCCACCGACGGAGCTGAACAAGAAGCCCTCAAGCTTTCCCTCATCAGCACGTTTATCACCCTTCTTGACCAGGCCGCTGACCTCTGGTCCTCCAAATCTGCATTCCACGACATTTTCGCTCCAGCAAACCGTGTCCTCAAGTACCTCAACAAGTCACTCAACAATAAACCCCCGCGCACCCTCTCTGACCAGCTGCAAAAGACCCGCGACAAGCTACAAGCACTCCTAAAACAATCCGACCTCACCCGCCGGCCACTCCTGCTCCACAACCACCGTCCCCTCGCTATCAAAACCGCCATTCCCAAATTCGAAGAATCCTTCAACCCGTCCCGCCACTACGATCCTGACCGCGAACGCGCCGAGCTCAACAAATTGAAAGCAGAGCATAAGCGCGAGCGCAAGGGTGCCATGCGCGAGCTGCGTAAGGATGCCAACTTCATTGCGCGCGAGAGCCTGCGTGAGAAGCGCGAGAAGGATGCGGAGTATGAGCGCAAGTATCGTAGGCTTGTGGCGGAGATTCAGGGTGAGGAGGGAAGAGAGGCGAAGGAATATGAGAGAGAGAAGAAGGCGAGGAAAGGGAGGAAGTAGATGGAGAATTTTTTTTGGCTCCTTTTTATTCTTTTGACTTCACCCATATACCTAACTATATATTTTCTCTCTTCAATGTACTGTTTTAGTGTCCACGGTTGCGGACGCGGCTACGGCTATTTTAGACTTCAAGAGGCGTAAATAAAAATGAAACGGCGCGAGGCTTGTAATGTTTAAAATGTGATGGTTTGAATTAAACAGCATCTGTTATTCTCTCTTTCGTAACTCCGTTATTCTAGGGGTATCTATCAAAGCTCCAGATGCGGCAGACATGTATAAATGGGTCCCTAACTTTCGCAAAAAGCCAATGGCATGAAATGAAGCAGAAAAAGAACCACAATTCTCCCGGCGCCACCGCTATCCAAAACAAGAAATGTAAATGAAACAAACTAAGTCTAATAAATCCCACAAAAGGAGGTCGCCCTCCGGATATATGTCACATTTTAAGTTCCTCCGCCCCAACACGAAGCAGATACTCACATCTCTCTATCTGCTTCTTATCAATAAGCCTAGTCTTCGTCTTGCCTGTTTTGACGTACAGTTGGTGCAGCGCTTTCCCAGTCTTCGCAGTCGTGACAGTTCCCCATACAGGACTACCCTTGACTCGATGTTTATTCGGATCATAGCTGCGTATAAAACTTGTCCAGTATCCTTGCACAACCGGCACAATAGGCGCATTAACTCCTTTGCCCTTGTATGAGCCGGGTCCGTAGGCGTACTTTGGGCCCCAGATGGCCACCATGTGTGCCGTGTGGGGGACTCCGATGCCGTTTTTCATAGCCGGAGGGTCCTCAACGTCATAGTGAAAATTCCATACTTTACTCGGATCGCCGTGCATGCTACCTGCAACGGTGAGGATGATAGCGGGGCAGTTGTATCGCATTTCGCCGTAGGCGTTGCTTCCCTGGCGCCAGTATGCGCCATATTTTCTTTTGGCTTTGGGAAACACATCCTTGGTCTTTGGGTAAAACTCATGGATCTTACGGAAGTGCTTTTTCTGCATGGCTGGGAATTGGTTTTTCAGGAAAGTGTCGGATTCTTTGAAGCTGCTTGTGTTTCTCGGGACGAAAACGGTACCTTCGTTATTGTCTGAGCCGAATATCATGGGGACTTTTTTGAACTGGCCTCTCGTGAAAAGATTGTAGGTATAGTCTTGAATTAAATAGCCGTCGATGGTTGGACTGTACAGGAACAGTGGTGGACCAATGCCGCCAGGGAGTGGATAACGCTTGTCGAGTTTTTGCATTTTTTTCGCATCTACCTTGCGGAGACAAGCGAGGGAATCTTTGCCTGTGCATTTCGTATTCTTGACCAGATTGTCATACATATACTGGCTTTCCCGGATATTAAGCTGTGTCCCAAATGAAGGGGAGCCTGCTGCTGCCGCGTGGAAAGTGTCGACCCCTTTGCCTCCGAAAGCGCTGAGCAAATAGTATACGGAAGCTGCACCAGCACTATCCCCTCCGATTGTGACATGGCCGGGATCCCCACCGAACTGATAATAAAAGTTAGTTTAAAAGAATTTCAAGCTCACCCAGGGATAAAAAAAATTTAAATAAATAAATAATAGGAGGGCTGAGTGCTTAAATAGACGGGGCAAAGGGTCGCGCAAACCTGTTTAATATGTTTGTTAACCCATTCAAGAGCCTTCATTTGATCTTTCAGGCCATTGTTAAGACTGGCCTTTTCCTTGATCTCCTTGCTTGCAAGGAATCCATAAAGCCCAACACGATAGTTGAAAGTCACAACGATAATATTCATGCCCGAGGCCTCGACGAGACCGGTGCCGTTGACACGCGCACCGGCGCCAGCATTGAAGCCACCACCCTGAATATAAAAATAAACAGGGAGCTTAGAGTCCGATTTAACGTTCGATGGACCATAAACATTGATGAAGAGGCAGTCTTCTGAAGTATGTTTTCGTGGCACGGATCTAGTTGCCAGGCAGCTGCGGCCAAACTGTGAAATGCTTGTTAGTTATTTCTCGGTCATTCATTCCCACCCACTTCAACCTGAAAAAGAATAGAGATGGAAGTTATCGAAGGTTTTACTTTATCCGCACGTTGTTCCTTTTGCTCTTTCACGGGATCCTCAGGTGCTGAGAATCGGAGCTTCCCCAGCGGAGGTGCAGCATATCGCATTCCAAGCCATTGAGTAACCCCTCTAGGGTTTTCCACTCCCTTGTATTCGGCATAACCTAAATTAACCAATGGCTCCACGGCATGGGCCGAATCGAAAGTATTACTTAGGAATAATAGTAGACATATGAATGGCACGAGCGACGCCATGAAGCAAAAGCAGAAAATAAAAATGATCAACCACGGAGGGTGCGGAGAAAAATGTTTCTTAATCATGGAAAGAAAAGGATGGGGGAGCAGGATGATATCTCCTTTCGGGAGACTCAACCGACAGCTCCTGTGTCTGTGGAACAATAAATCCCTGATCTTCAGTCTGCAAGGAGTCAGTCAGATCGGCGATCCTTGGGCTTATAATATAAGCCCAATGTTTCCGTTTCCAGAGTCACCGCCGCAGTTCCTACGACAGTGTTCTTCTCCGAGGAAAAAAATCATTTCTCTCTTCGTTGTTGAACAAGCGCCGCCCGCCCCGCCTCGTGTCCCCGTCGCAACTCGGACTTTGTGGGTGCTTCATCGTGATCGTTTGTTGTTGTTCGTTTAGAATGTGCATGCATGGGTTGTGAGTTTGTTTAGCCCGGTTTGGTGCCGGGCTAGACTTCAAAATAGTACTATTGAAAAAACGTATCAAGTTTTCTTTCGACTTTCAAACCTCCTCGCGGTCACCGACTCACCGGAATGGACTTACCGTTCCCACGTTCTGCGTGAAAGACAAGTTTGAAGGGCGGTCAAGCTGCGCAGATCAGGATTTTCTCTGGGTTCTGATCATTGGGGCCTTGCGCCAAACCACGATACCAAGGTGGCTGTCCTTGATGCCATGATGCGGTGCCTAAATTTCAAGGCTCCCACTCATGGGCGCCGAATCGGGTGATCGAAGCCAAAGAAACCCCCCTAAAAGCCTGGCCCAGTAGACGGGATGCTAGCTTCTGCAGGAACATGGGGATCAGCACAGCCGCCAATCTCGCATCCTTTAGGCTTTTGGTTGAGTTTAACCCAAGAGTTGCAGCCATGTCGAAACCAACGAACTAGAGGTGGCTGATCATTGGCGTCCCAAAATTGAACCAACTCGAATTGTACGGAGTAACAGCGAGCTCGTTTCACGATGCCCCCGTGTGCACAGCCCAGGCATTATTCCGCAGAGAGCTTGTTTGCATGTGCTAGTTATGTATCCATTTGGTTCTCACTGGGGTGCTTGTCACTTTCGTCCAAGATGCGGCTCTTTATTGTAGTAGTACTAAGTGTTGCTGTCTCCGCGTGTTCCCCACTCGTCTCGTGTTGGCGGACAAGAGCAGAGCATAACCCAAGCAAGATGGAGTTGGTTTTTTTTTTAGCCCGGCTGCCTCGTTAGTTAGCTGTCTGGCATCTAACCCAAATTGGTATGAAGCGGCACAGGCGGAGTTGTTTTTGGCTCTTGAGTTTCATCTCGCAGCAGTTTGCAAGCCAGGGTTCGCCCAGGTCAGGGTCTGCCTGGTGATGATGGGATAAATATAGGATCCAGCAGGCAAATGCCATTAATATGAAGGTACTCCGTACGGAGTAGTTAGCAATACGACGATCTCGTGCTGAGACGACAAGTTGACGACCAGCTGCGCTGGCTGAGGATGAGAACAGGGGGAACCTATGTGTGTAATTATTATCAGTGCCATTGACTATGTCTTTTCAGGAGCATGTTCATAGCCAGGTACTTGCCCTTGGATGAGTAAGTTTAATTGGATGGGAATCCGTCGAAACCCTTGAATCGCCCGCGAACACGAGCTGGATGACAAGGTTACTACTGGACGGAGTAACATAGTAAGCCTTGCCAGTGCAAGCCGTGAGTATTTATAACTCTTTAAATTTACTCCGTAGTTACATAAAATCCAAACGACTGAACTTGACGCAGCACCCCGTAAGTTACAGGCAAACAGAACATCGCCTGTAAGCAAATGTCACTACACAATGGAATGATGCTTAATGGTAAATACAGCAGCCTATACTCCGTAAAGTTAATCACATTAGATAGGTCTAATTGGATTAGTATATGTATGGTGGGTGCTAGAGATCTCTACAGAGTAGACTTCTCTAAAATGTGAGGATAGCTACACTATTACGGTCTTCAATGAAGAGAGCTTCATTATAAATAAAATAGCTATTGGTGTGTACCCTCTGTAACTTTAGTATACAAAACTCATTTAACTCAAATGCTGTTTATAGGCTGCTGTAATAATCCTCAAGTATTTCCAATGTTCTTATTTATATCACCCTTTAAATCCAGAACTCAGCCCTATCTCTACACTACCCTGACGCTAAATTCTTTCATTGGGTCAGTGTTTCGTACTTCACGGGGATTGACCCATGTGTTTGACGCACGTGTGGAATTGGGAATAGATGCCGTCAGCTTGAAGATGTTAAATGTGTAAAACCGCATCTCTATATTTATAAATGTACATGTACATCATAGGTATCATCAATAGGTATCTCTTTTCAATGCCGCAAAAGGGTATACTCTCCTTGACTTTTTTTCTGATTTCCTTAACCAAAACACCATAGCGATTGCCGTGCTCTGCAGATGGGGTCTCCAGGAGCTCTCAAATTATGCCCATTTGAACCACAAGAATCACAAATCATAATCGACCGAAAGTTTAGCCGTAGAGGATGGGCTAGGCTTGACATGGGGTTATTTTTAGTTATGCCCCTGAATCATATTGTCAAGTGGCTAAAAAGGGGAAAGAAGGCCTAATGCATTGTTTTAAGCCGTTTCTCTTCCGATTAATATCCGTACCAAAACCCGACGGTTAGTAACTCCCTCCCTCCCAGAATTGTCGTGTCACATCCGAAGATGGCACTCTGCCTGTGTCGACGATGTGCATCAGGTTGATAAACCAATCAGGCTTCATCGATCATCAGGTTAGATAGAAGAAACGTCGAGCCTGAAGCAGCAAAGATCGTAGGCGCAAGGGATCCTTGCTGTAAACGAGAATTTTGACTCGGCTGAATATCTCCGTGGCTTGGCGGGCGAAATGTACAAGTATGGGGTATTTGCGACTTGAGTGCGAGATGTCTTCCACCCTGAAAACGCAGATCATGAATGTGCCTTCCGTCTGAGTTCATCAGCAAGCCGCTCGATATAGAACCTAGCCATATCGCGAGGAAGCCCGTCGAAAGTCCGTGCGATTTTATCCACCTCCACCCGGCCCCTCTCATACGCCTGGAGATCTCTATTTCCGTACACGTCTCGACCCGCGGCGTATCCTTTGTTAATGTTCCGGAAAAATACATTGACAGCTACGCTCACTCCATTGGTTGGGTTGGCGGTATGGAGCCAAAGCGGTGGAATAAAAAGGATATCCCCTGGCCCGAGGCGCGCTTCATGAGGATGGGTGTCTGGTGGAGACTTCGGGGAAGTGTCTGATATGTTTTGAAAGAGATTGATTGAAGAACTGGACGCTCCAGGTGCGAAGCCTAAACGTAGCGCGTCCGATGGCGGATATAGGATAAGTCGTTTGTCTCCTTGTACTTGGCAGAGAACATTTGCCATGACCTGGACCCAAAAAGTTTAGCGTGTAGATCTTGACCGTCTGGACTAAGGGAACTCACATCATAATGGAGCCATAAAATAACTGGCCCGGATAACCTCAGAGGAGAACTGTGCGCATTTTCTGACACCAAAGAAAGTTCAGGAGGGAGATGGAAATCATCTTGAAGGCCAGGGAAATCCTGGGCTAGGTTTGTAGGCCGCTCCGACGGGTTTATGGAAGAGATTGCGCGGAGGTATTGCCGGGAGCCATCGTAGATTTCATCTATGAATGTCCCAAATTCTTTTGTAACGTATGAGAAGTTCTTAGTCTGGAAATTCATATTTTCAGACGATGCTTCGTGTACTACCACCTGAGCAAAGCTATTAGTACTTGATTATCTGTTTATTGATCGGGGCAGCTCTACCTTGCGATCGCGCCCTATAGTCTTCTCAAGGTATTCCTTCGTCCAAGATTTCGAACATGAGCCAATATCAAGGCCGCTAAGAATGACGGGCTTCGCATTGTCAACAATTATCTGAAACTCTCGAGCCGTCGAAATGCTGATGCGGGGAATTATCTCCATCTCGGGAGGGTGTCCATTGGGCCGGTTATCTATCGCTTTAGATATCTCCTCTGGCGTGCTAGCTTCTCCTCCATTGGTTGACGGTTCGCAGAGCGTCCACCGGTTGGTAGCGTCAGGTCCTGCACTTTGCAAAAGCCAAGTGCATTCGTTCCAATAGACCCCGAACGAGAAACAAAGAGCACCGCCGCCAACAATGAGTATATCATCGTCACCGACTTTGCAAGAGGAGTGGCCAACAAAGAGTGGTCTAGGTCCGTTGCATTCAACTCCCAACCCACCCGCTGCCAACAGAGGCGTGTTGGGACTGAGATCCAGGGTATTCAGCGCATATATGTCAAGAAGCATTATTTCATAGTCTTGAGGGGTACAGCAGTGCCTGGTTACGCCTCCAATTATGAAGCTGCCCATTGACGTTGTAGTTATTGATGCTCCAAACCGCCCTAGCCATTTATATAGAGGGTTTGAAGCACGCATGCTCTCCATAAGATCATCTAACTCGACGTGCATCTGCCCATCACTGGATTTCACCAGTTTCCAGGTCCAGAAATCGTTCAATACGACACCATATCGTGATATGCCTCCAAACAACACGCCTGACTGTCCATCGATATTTGCAATCGATGCCCCAAATCTGGCCGGGGGAGACTGATTGGCAACATTGACCTCCTGCCAACCTTTAGACACATTCCATAGCAGCCAGGAACTCAAAACATCCCCGTTGCTGGTCTTACCACCGCAAATGAGTACATAAGGATCATCCGCTCCAAGATTCACCGTAGTTGCACAGTGCCTATAAAGCGGAATTGGAAGGCTGTCAGTTCGACGCCATTGTCCAGCAGACCTTAGCCAACAATCAGCCATGGCCTTGTTCGGGGCAGCTCTGCCTCCCACAAGCAGGCAATCTTGTTCATCAAATTGAGTTATAGTGTGGCACATCCTAGCCTCCACGTCAAGTGGTGGCATTTCATCAGGCGCTGTGTTAGTTTTTGATATCGCGTATTCATCAGTCGAGGACAGCCGAGTATGTTTACCTAGGCCACCGTGTAATCCGAAGGTATTAGCGGTTGTAGGGACTACCGCACCGAATCTCCGTTTGCTGGTCTGCTTTGGAGAACACAAACAAGTCAGTGCCAAAGGTTTTGGCTCTGTCTGAGATTCTCGTGGGGGGATAGATTCGGCCTCCGTCCTACGAGTGGTAGAAAAGAGCAGAAAATGGTGCGACGCGAAGAGGGCGAACTCCTCCCACTCGTCAAATGCCTCTACTGCATCGAGCGATAGCCTCTCATCATCGCTGAGGAATGCAGGGTCGTTCCACAATTCCCATAAATTCGTTGCTTTCGCGTTTGCCCAACCAGACTCACGAAAACGTTGTTCCTGCTGGGGGAGCGAGGGATACTTATGGATTGAATGTAACGGGCATTGGAGTCTTATAAAATCTTTCATCATTGTAGCTGCAAATGGATGGTCTGGCCCTTCTGGGAAGTACTGCTCCAGCAAACAGAAATTTACATCTTTCCAGGTGTTAGTCGCACCGGGCACTTTGGATGGCTACGATTAGAGATGTCCTTACCGTTACTTAGCTTCGGCATGAACCGAATAAGGGCGTCCGCTAGATTGACTTCCATATAAGTTATTGACACTTCGGCTATGCAAAGGATCGAGGCTTTATCTAAGCCTACCACATCCTTCAATGCGGCCTCTAGCTTTGGAAGATCCCCGAGATCGCACCCAATACCAACATACTCTTTGCTTCGCATGAGAACACTGCCAGTTTCTGGTGTCAATTGTACATCCGAAAGAAGGCCCCTTAATGTAGCGCATTGGGTTACGATATCTCGTTTTTTAATCATCAATTTGTGGTGGTCAATATCAATAAATATCGCATTTTGGCATAGCGCAGCGTCTCGGCTCAGGAACTGGAAGGGCAGCGGATCACTTCATATAAACCCATATTAGCGCATATTAGCACATATGTAACAACTTCGAGAGCATACTGCTTCAATTGCCTTTGATTACTTACAAGCCGCAGCCCAGATTCACGATCGCCTTCTGATGTTCTGAAGGTTCTTCAAGAAACCTCCGCACGCAGGACTCCACAGCACGCATGCGCAGCCAGTAGCCGCGATTGACCAATGGAGACCGTCTCAGGGGCTTCTTCACAAAATGGCGGAAAAAATGAGGCTCGGGATAGTAGAGGCGCTCGACGCTGCGTTTAGAAACTATGCTGGCACTATTGGTCTAATTATCCAGTGTAAGCATAGTTTCGCCAGGTAATTCAGTTGCAAAAATATGGAAATCACGTAAATGCACGGCTTACCTCCATCACGAGAGTCGCATCCCTCTCCGCCTTCGTGATTTTTGGTGCCATGGTGCCAAAGGAAAACCCTCGTGGAAGTGCCAACAGCGACTTCTCCCTTCTAATGTCGCTGTCATTTAGATATGTTCCCCGAATGGCCCTGGGGAAACGCCCGCTTTATTTTCTGCCGGGCCGAGGTCACGTGGATAAAACAAGGTGTGGTCCGAGCGCCAGTCGCACTACCCGATTGGACTAAACTAAAATAGGACTAATGTAGATCTAGGTAGCGCCTGATGCCGAGGTTGGCGTCACTGCCGTGTTTGTCTTGTTTGCTTCACCTCGCTCCTCCTCCGCTCCAGTGCGCCGCCTGTTGGTTGACCATCGCCAACTTCTACTAACGACCATCAACGACGAGCTAGACAGCCCCCGCCCGCTTCTCTCTCACTGCATTCTCTACGCATTTGTTGGCATCGCTTTCCGCTGTTGTTTGCGCTTTCGCTGCCCCTCAGTGGGGTTTCTCGATTCCGAGCTGGGTCTGGGTCTTGCCTATGGCATGCGGCTGCCTTAGTTCTTCCGGCTGTCAACCCAACGGAGGTCAATGACAGTAACCGACATTTACGAAGAAACAAAAATATCATCGCGCGGTGTCAGCTTTTGTATGGCCTGGGGGATAACGTGTACATCCTCTTTAGCGCGATAGCAACGCTACCTTACTCTTCAACATGGCGATGAATTTCGTCACCTTCAATCAGGACTACAGCTATTTAGCTGTCGGTGTGTAATTCTCTATCAAAGCACTACACTTGACAAAGTTACTCATTTCTGATGGTGCCTGGTTTCGCATATATGTAGGTACCTCGAAAGGGTTCCGCATATTTACCACGGATCCGTTCGCGAAGAGTTACGAAACGAAAGAAGGGAATATCGCGATTATAGAAATGCTTTTTTCAACCTCCCTTGTCGCTCTCATCCTTTCCCCTCGACGATTACAAATTACAAACACCAAGGTCGGTAATTGCCGTATTCCTTACCCTTCTATCTAGATCATGTAGGTATAAGTGGCCATATAAATTCGGATATTAACTGGTGGATCAGCGACAATCGACAATATGCGAGTTGACCTTTCCTACGACTGTCCTTGCTGTCCGTTTGAACCGGAAACGATTAGTTATTGTGCTGGAAGACCAGATCTACCTATACGATATCCAAACAATGAAACTTTTGTACACGATTGAGACATCGCCAAATCCGAACGGTGGGTAATGAATATGACATCCGAACCCTTCTCGCCATAGACGGGAGTAGAATTGGTCACTAACTATTATTCCTAGCCATTTGTGCACTCTCCCCTTCATCGGAAAACTGCTATCTTGCCTATCCTCTTCCGCAAAAGGCTCCTCCCTCTTCCTTCACACCACCTTCGCACGCCCCACCCAGTAGTACCCACATCTCCCCCACGAGCGGCGAAGTTCTTATTTTCGACACGTTAAAGCTTGAGGCTATTAATGTTGTTGAGGCTCATAAGTCTCCGTTATCGTGCCTCGCAATGAATACGGAAGGCACTCTGTTGGCCACAGCTTCCGACAAAGGAACAATTATTCGGGTGTTTTCCGTGCCTGACGCGCAAAAGCTATATCAGTTCCGAAGGGGCTCGATGCCTTCTCGGATTTTTAGCATGTCGTTCAATATAACATCCACACTTCTCTGCGTTTCTTCAGCAACCGAAACTATCCATATTTTCAAACTAGGCCACCAGGGTACCTCGGAAGATTTCCCTACTTCTCCTATCGGCGTTGATTCCCGAAGCCCAACTACCCGGCAAAGAGGATTCAGCCAGGGTTCGAGTGCGTTTTCAGGTGGGGACGATTCACCTACGGATCATGATCCTAGCGACATCGCCGCTCGAAAGCATAATGGTACATTTATGGGCATAATACGTCGGACATCACAAAGCGTAGGCAATTCGTTCGCGGCGACCGTTGGTGGTTATTTGCCTAAGGGGGTGACGGAGATGTGGGAACCGGCACGGGATTTTGCGTGGATTAGACTTCCCAAGACAGCAGGGCAAGGTGCCCCAGGTTCGAACGCTGGTCCCGTGCGAAGCGTAGTGGCGATGAGCAGCAATACACCCCAGGTTATGGTTGTTACTAGTGATGGTAATTTTTATGTGTATAACGTTGATTTGTCGAAAGGTGGAGAGGGTACGCTCACAAAACAATACTCGTAAGTTTTGTTCCCGGTTCAGGTATAAAGATGTTAGGGGGGTTAAGTATCAACTAACAATTGCTTGCTCGTCTTCTTTTCGCTGTGCAGGGTGCTCGACTCCAGCGACAAACTTGGTTCCGCTGGAATGGATTATTTTTAACGACATGAAGTCCTTTGCTCTCGCATATTTCAGTACTTTCTCAACCACCGTGTACCTTGACACCAATTTAGTATGAGAAGCGACTTTTCAAGACAAACAAGACAAACATAACCACATACCTTCCACCCCTGTAGCGGTACAAGGTGTGTCCGAAGAAGGTGGTGAAATATGCTAGAGCGAAAGACTTCATAATGCAAAAAGCAATCCATATTATTGTTTATATGACTCTTATGAATTATTCCCGTGGCATGCAACCGTGGACTGGTTTCGCCATGCACGATGAACCTTTCAGTTTCACAGTCGAATGCGCCACCAAGTGACCAGTGAGGTTGAGGAGTTTGCTTTTCATCCATCAGCAGTTCAGGCATATCTGACAAGATATATAAATATTGAAATGAGGGAGCTTAGGGATTCAGGTCAGCTAGCGTTCAAGCTGGAGTTTACCAACGTTGGTTCATCTACTTCTCTTGGGTCTGTTTGAACTATTTTACCCCCCAAGGTCTGCATTTTATTTTATTTTTTTCCTTTTTAAGTTTCCTTTTAATTCCTTCTAGCCCTGTCTACATCTTTGATAAGGGGTGTGTTTTTGTCTTTTCTCCTCTCCCATTCCCAATGCCATCACGTTTTCATCCCTTCATCACCCCCGTTTGTCTTCTCTCTTTCTACCTCTATACACACTATTCCAGTCAGATCTACTTTATTTTTTTTCCCCTTTCTCATTCGCTGGATCCGGCGTTACTTTTCCAAACTGTCCGATTCTGAAATCCAAGGAGCAAAATTGGCAAGGCAAAGAGATAACATATACTATCAGAACATCTCCATCTCTTATCGTCTGTATATATCCTTCAAATCTTTCCAGTACCATA
Organism: Blastomyces silverae; assembly: GCA_001014755.1. Taxonomy (NCBI): domain Eukaryota; kingdom Fungi; phylum Ascomycota; class Eurotiomycetes; order Onygenales; family Ajellomycetaceae; genus Blastomyces; species Blastomyces silverae. Next base: position 58,886 of record LDEV01002943.1, read on the forward strand.
AAGATATCAGCAATGGCCCGGGTATGCCATCCTAATATATATAATTATCCTCTCCCTGTCGTTCGTCAGTCGTCTTTTGTATTTCCCCTCCATCAGCATGAATCCTTATAGGATAATACAAGTGTTACTGTGTATGACACCATAGATTGTAGCCTCATGAAAAAGAAAACATCGGATTTGTAGAATTGTTCGGAGTAAGAATTGAAAAAGCAGAACAACAAAACAACATTTGTGCGAGAGAGAGCACTTTCGTGCTGGGAAGATAATTCTGGATTGGGAGTTGAATCGCGGGGCTTGATTGCCGATGCCGTATTTCGTATCTCGTATTACCGAATTTACCGTCTGGATTCCCGGCGGACGATCATCGCCCAAAGGAGGACTGGCGCAGTGCTGCTTGAAAAACCTTGAATGGCCTTTTGCACGTGATTTCGCCGCCCCAAAACCGTGCAGGAACAATCACATCATCTCGCAGCTCGCCCAGCAGCGGGAACTTTGGCTTTGTCACTTCAAAGCGTCGTCAGGGGGCTCCCTGTTCTTCAAGGCACAAACCCGAAAGATGCCGTGCTGTTCATGCATGCATGCATGCATGCTAAGCGTCTTCATGAGTGCGTTTCACACAAACTGGGGTTGTTAGCCGACCCTATGACAGCTTCCCTCCCCACTTTTCACATCCCGGAGGTACTATGGATTGACAGCTTTTCAGCTTCTATTGCCCACGTTGTCTGTAATAGGTTCGATGCGACACTCCTTCCAGCCTCTATACTCCTTGCATCATGTGGAACAGAAACACATGTTCGTGAAACTGCCATATGGTACGGTGCAGGAGCCGGCGTTGAGGATAGGGAGGGGTTGGAAAGGGGGGGTTGCTAAATATAAAGCCCAGGGCCAAACTTATTGGTTCCCGAGTAATTGATTGTGCAACCGACGACGGTGAACGCCGAAACAATCACTCGCTTCAAGACCGCTCTTGGAGCCGATAATGTTTTGTATCTCAGCATTGCAAGCTAGGGTCTCCTCTTGTCTCGGACCAGCAGCGCCCTTAGGTTTCGGTCATCGGAGGGTGCAGAATGCAGAGGAAGACTATCATCGATGAAATAAACTTTTCATGGATGATACCACATCAACAACTTTGTGTGGAGACTGTCGACTCCAGCGCAGCTTGTGTTCGTACACGGATTTCGAGCTCCAGCGGCTCTCCACCAATCATCACACCCTTACAAAGCACAGTTTCATTAAGCGGACTTCCAAGCTGTACCCTTAAAGAAAGCTTCACTGGAAGGAGAGATGGAATTTCTTTCCGAGCTGCGACCAGCCTGTTAAACTGAAAATACCTAGCTAGCTAACCGGCACGCGAACGCATCAGTCAGAACGTCATTTATGTGACGGCTGGCAGCAACAACCCAGACGGAGAATTTATATGACGATGCGTACTTGGAAGAATGGGGAATTTATTGCTTCTCAGAGGGTGATTGTTGTTGCGATCTCTGTGATGACCAATTTGGAGATCCGCAATGGTATTCAAATAGCCCGGCCCCGAGTTTATCTTTCTGTGCATATTAGAATATTTTATTATTTCCAGCCTCATCATCAGGACCAGCCCCTCGGGCTATTACAGTGTCTCTGGTGGCCCCTACTGCCGTGCCGGAGCTTATGGCGCAGCAAGGCGTCCTTGAAGCTGTTGCACACCACATGGGCCGATCTCTAAAATTAGCCGGCGATCCGTTGCAGTAGGACCATCCCAACCGCTCGGAACGTTTGGTCATGTTTCACTCCATTTTTATTTCCTAAAAAAAACACCTGAGCCCAAAGAGACGCTAAATTCAGAAACCAAGGAACGGGCATTCCATTTCACAGGAATGCTGTTTATTTCTAAACGACCTAGCTTAACGGGTGTATGATGCTCTAATGCATACCTTTTATCTGGCTGTCTTATTGGGGTACATCTATCCATTCAAAGAGGAAAGAGTCGTTATCAGAAACAGGCTTTCGAGATAAATGTCACTGTGTGTGCAGGAAAGGGCATTGGGCATCGCGGATATCGTTGAGAGCAGGTAAGAAAGGGAGAGGCCAATAATCACTTTTCAGGAACCAGACGCTATGACAAATCGCAGTGGGAGAAAAAAAAAACAATTGGGGGAAGACTTTTAGGATTTTCCAACGTAAAAGAAATAGGGAGCGATTCACATGGCAATGGGGAATGTAAGCGATAATTCTGAAAGTGACCAACATGTCTGCTCCTCAATAGCATCATGCGTCGTCAAAGGGGGCAAGCCAACCTGCTGCCGGGTCCATGACATCCCCTCACGTCCTTCTGGAATCTGAGCAATTGAAGAATGTTCCAAAATCCCCGAGACCTCTTCGATGAGTTCTCTCCCAGCCGGCCCCACCCACCATGTCATGTAGTCCTTGCTAGCTCTATCTATTAGAACACCCAAATACATAAGCATGAATAACGCCATTGGCTCCCGTTTCTTGATTGCCGTTACAAATCCCTGCCCACCTATGCACATGTTTGACAAAAAGTAACCCTTCACGCGCCCGCTGGCGTCTTCCCTGAAGGAGTATTTAAGTTGAGCGAGGGTAAGCAAATATTCCTCGCTGGCCAGCGAGGTTTCCTCTCCAGCGTAAACAGCCGTGGGGCGTGAGGCGGGAACGCGGATCTGGCGGGCAACGGTGGAGAGTTTCTCCAAGGCAGCGATGGTGTCTGAGTCCAGGATATCCAGAGACAATGGCGTATACTTGAGTATGTCGCGGGACGAGCAGGGGGCGTCTGTTAGCCACTTAACGTTAAACATTGCGATGCTGAGGGCGCCAAGCATTAGGTTGAAGATGATCTCTATACGCTCTAGGATGGTCTGTTGCCTGTTTGGCAGGACGAATTGCATGATGGCTGAAAGCGCTGCGAGGTGATAGAGCAAGTGGAGATTGTCCTGGTTGATATTTTCGAGCTGGGAGCGGAAGCCGGCGCTGGCTTTGTTGCTGTACTCCAGGGCTGCGCAAAAGTAGGTGGCAGACTCGGATTCGTTAGAGGATAGAGCAAGGTCAACTGCGGCTGCGGCGAGAAGGCTATTCATGACGTAACCTTCTTTCAAGGCTGCGCGGGGGAGTACTATTTGCATGTATGGTTCATCTGCGGGAATGCTGTATAATCCCATCCAGGTCCTCGTTGTCCATCTATGCAAGAGCTCCAGTTCCAATAATCTGTTAGATTCAGTTGTACTGGAAAAGGCCACAGGGGAGGAAGACGGGTGGATGGCCAGTGAGCAGTTTGAGGCCGTCCTCGAAGAAAGTCCTGGTGGTGAGTCTGACGTTTCCTCAGGCGACTGTTGCCGGGAATTGCTTGAATCGTTTTTGGAGAGCGTCGCTAGCGCAGTTGTTGTCCTCTTCTTTCTGGTGACTTTTGGCTTAGCCGCGGGCAACTGATAGGCGCAGTCACTCTTCCGCACAACACAGTTCGCACAAGGGGGCCCTTGTTCATCGCACTGTGCAGGCCATACGCGATTAGCAACCCTTTCTACAAACTTTGTAAGATTGCACTATATAAATAGCAGGGAAGTAGTCTCAGTGCGGATGCAATAATCATACAAACCTTTACGTGCCTCTTCTTGCAATTCAGGCAACCTCTGCGCGACTTGTTGTGAGATATTCTTTTCTGCATGGTAACTTGCGGGGACTAACTAGTTTCAAGCGTATTTGGTGGATAAGAAATTATTGATACGACACCTGCACCGGCAGAAACGAAGCTCTCCGGCATTTATACTGAAGAAACGTGAAGTTCTTCAAGAGCGCCTGTTCGCCACAGGCAGGGGGATGTTACAGGGCTGAATTTAGCTCAAAAGCCAAGAACCAGCGGCAGCTCTGGTTCGTGCAATCAGAACGGTGAAAACCACCCGTCCTCGAAGCTAAGAATCAAGCATAAATGCGTCGGCTGTTGGCATTATTCAGCCTCAACCTGCCGCAAAGGCAGGGCAGATTTGAGCCGGCGTACACGACTGCAATTCAACTGGATATCCCGTCGATGTTTCTTGCCAAAGGGTTCGGGATCAGCCCCCAAGTGAAGATGCAACAATGCTAATATTAATATGCATGCGGATCTGGTGTAGTTGACGAAAAAACAACAGTCACATCAGATGTTGACTCCGGACTGGATGGACAGATATTATCAACACGTACATAATGTACGGAGGAGTATATCTGCAGGATGATGATTGTTACAGAAGTGGAGGTTGATGCGGTGAAGTTGAAATTTCCCCATTGGGTAATCCAAGCGTTAGCGACGGAGGACTCTGCGCCGGAGTTTGCCTCACCGCCCGCCGATGACTAACTACGCTTAGTCATGAACACCCCTCTCAAAGCGGCGTTCAAGGTTGTCGAAATCAGAAATAGCGTTGACAAGGTTACAAGGTTGCCAGGCCAGGCACGCCTAAATATACGAAATACGCCAACACGCCGACTTAACTTCCGCTGGGCCACTCAGATCACACAGATCCCTCAACGTTCAGACTCGGGCAATGTCTGGAGAATGTGATAGGTTGCATCCGGCCCGAGAGCCGACTGGAATCCTAGACGAAAGAAGCCGGGCCTGCCGCCCTTTCCAAGGTTCAACACAGTATGGCATTCCGAGACATTTCCATCCATCGCATGGAGTTTGATGCCCGGAAAGAACTTATTCTTACCGTTGGCGCTGCCCAACAGTCTGTACCAGACAATTGATGTTTGTCCTGGAGGTTTATGAGAGCTGGAAGCAGATGCTAAACCCGGTTCCCCATGTGGAGCTTTTATCCCACTTTCCTGACCGGGGGCGCCGGAACACGAAGAGCTAAAAGCTACGATCTCTCTTCCCCACATTGGCTGCGGTGTGGTTTGGCGGGGACCTTGATTGACAGGTTGGTTGGCAGGATTATGATTAATAATGGCTATGACTCGCCAGACGTTGAGGTCATGTATGGTTGACGAGCTTTTATATATAAGGAATCTCCTCGTTCTGCTCTACGCTCAATTGCTTGAGCCAAGGGTAGTCTTCCGCTTTGGCTCTACTCTTCCACCCCTTTTTATTTATCTTTTCAGGGAATCCCTTCCTGGGTACACAGTCGCAGGATTGCATCTAGGATGACCTCACGGTTCGGTGAGCGCTCCAATGGAAGCTCAACCATGGCCATGGAGCTGGAGACCGTTCAATTACCCTGCGCGGCTGCGGATACAAAGAGCAGCGGCGCACCACAATCGATAACCGAACCTACAGGTGCATCTTCATTATCACATAGTTCCGCGCATAATGCATTCGAAGACACAACTCCTTCAATGACGACCAGCCCCGCGGAGCGCTGGAACTATCCGAAGCGCAATTTTTTCCGTTTCCTGGCGACCAATTACAGCTTTATCGTATTGGGAATCAACGATGCAGCCTACGGTGTAAGTAAGACTCTATATACGAAACTATATATATAACATCGTGACAAAATAAACAAAAAGGGCTGAGAGGGATTACTGGCTAACTAAATTCTGAACCGAAAACAGGCCCTTATACCATATGTAAGATTGTGGACCCTTTACACTAGGGCAGCCGATACAAAAAACCAAAAGAAAAATACTTACTCCCTATTTTATCTCTAGCTGGAAACCTATTATAACGTTTCCTACACGGTCATATCGCTGGTCTTTTTATCCCCTCTGGTGGGATACATCACGTCGGCCATACTGAACAATATGTTGCATATGCGATTTGGGCAGCGCGGCCCTGCTCTCCTGGGGCCTGCCACCCACATCATTGCCTATGTCATTGTCTGCCTTCACCCTCCATATCCGGTCCTGGTCATTGCCTTTGTCATTGCCGGTTTTGCGAACGGCCTAGCGGATGCTGCATGGAACGCATGGGTGGGCGGAATGGCAAATGCCAATGAGCTTCTAGGACTGTTGCACGGATCATATGGCCTGGGAGCATTGCTAGCACCAACAATTGCCACGACTCTCATCACAAAGGCAGGCTGGCAGTGGTATGAGTTCTATTACCTGGTCGCTGGGAGCGCCTTTCTAGAACTAGTTTTCCTGGGAGCCTCGTTCTGGAATGCGACAGGGGCGCAGTACCGCGAGACACACCAGCGTAACGATAACGTGAGCAACAGCGCCATGATACCCTCCGATGAAGAACAACAGCAGCAGGTCAGCAAACGAGATATTATCCTCAGCAAGATCTTCGGCAACAGCCGCACAGCCGAAGCTGCAAAGAACAAAATAACTTGGATATGTGCATTCTTCCTGATCGCATACGTTGGGATTGAGGTTGCTCTAGGCGGATGGATCGTCACGTTTATGATCCGCGTTCGCCACGCCTCAAATTTTGCTTCCGGCATGGCGTCAACGGGATTCTGGGCTGGTATCACTGTTGGCCGTGTGGTTCTCGGCTTCGTAACCCCCCGACTATTTAAAAGTGAAAAGCATGCCGTGACGGTATATCTGGGGGCCACTGTGGTTCTCGAGCTGCTCTTTTGGCTTATCCCCCAATTCGTTGTTTCTGCCGTCATGGCCGCTTTTCTTGGGTTCTTTTTAGGCCCTTTGTTCCCGGCAGCGGTTGTAGCTGCGACAAAGTTGCTCCCGAAACATCTACATGTCAGTGCTATCGGATTCGCTGCCGCTCTCGGTGCATCTGGCGCTACAATCTTGCCCTTCGCGGTCGGTGCCATTGCCCAGGTCAAAGGGGTGCAAGTCCTGCAGCCGATTGTGCTAGCCATGCTGGTTGTTGATGCTGGGATTTGGTTGTGCCTGCCCAGCTTGTCGAAAAAAAAACAGTGAATGTATTTTGATCACAAGCTTTCAAATAATTACCGTTAGGGTTCGATATAAGCCTTCGAGCTTTGCCCCCCAGTTTGCCCTCTTTTCTCTCATGTTACTGTTGGGTTTTTTTTTAAAAAAAAATGGGTCATGATATTGACGACAGGAATACGATAATGAAACTCGGAAAGAAACCTGTGAAAATTGATTCTCAATAATGGGAAAGATATTGGCTTAAGGCTTTGTGATTTGACCATCTCTTATTTTCGCTGGCGTTTGGTGTTGATTTTCACAATTTTGGCGTGTTTGAGGGTATAAATGCAGCTGATACCTAACAAATTTTGGATGATGAAATCTAAGAGTGTATACTCACATATTTATTCTCCTTTTTGGTTTTACGGTTTTCACTTTGAAATGGGGCCCTCATGTGTTTGTCCCCCTTATGGGCGATATTTCATGGAGATATTCTTGGCGTGGATAGAACGTATATTTTTGCTCCGCTTGATAAAGTTCGAAATAGTGATGGAAACCAAACTTCACCGTACCAGTCTAATTTTTGGGAAACATAACATAACATGTTACTCATTACTGTTATCTCCTTTTTCATCTAGTATAAATTTTTTTTTGGAGCGAACGGCTGCCATGATCATACGTATATAAAAACGTCGAAACACTGTCCCACCTGGCAAAATGGTGTCCCCCAACCCTGCTCCGTTCAGCGGAACACCTCCAGATGAGGATATAGTCGAGATAGATGCCACTGTGAACGATAATAATGACGACGTCAATGAGAACACTATGAACATTCAGAATGAAGATATTCCAACCCCTAGCCCCCCAGCAACCAAGCTCCCTAATAAATCCTGGTCTCGCCCGCCTAAACCAAAGAATATTTCCAACCCGTTACAAACCGGAATACTCAACCATCTCAAGAACCACCAGCGCCAACTCAATAATATACATACATCTCCTAACCCCGTTTCATTATCCATCCCTCTTCCAAAGAGATTCACAATTTACCCACCTCTCCTCTTACTACCATCAAACGCATTCTCCTCGCCACCTGAGTGGGCGGCGCTCTACAATACGCTATCCAGCATACAGCGCCAGCAACTTTATGCATGCATAGCTGCATCCTTTGCATCTAAGGGCATCACGCACATCGCGATGAACGCGCCCATAGCTCCGACTATGACTGCGACAGCCGCTACTGGCGTTGAGAATCGTATTCGGAGCCCGTCAGGGTTGGTGCCTTTGTATGGGGATTTTGGGGAGGGGAGTAATGATGATGGTGATGATGGTAGTGGTGATGGTGATGATGTAGGGGGAGAATGCGAAGATGTGGAAGAAAAGGAAGCCTATCCGACAGAGGCGGCGTTGCAGTCTGCGTTGTGGGTTCGTACGGTGCAGAATCGCGGCATCGTGCAAGTTTGGGCGCCGTTGCATTCCATGTTTAGTAGGGGGAATGTTGTGGAGAAGGCGAGGATTTTGGGGATTGAGTCCCGGTTTGCAGGGCTTGATGATGATGGTGATGATGGTCATATAGGTGATGGACAGGGGGAGGTGGAGGGGACAAGACTACTGGGTCAGCGAGTGGGGGATATTGCGGTTGTTGATATGTATGCTGGCATTGGCTACTTTGTGTTTTCGTACCTGAAACGAGGGGTCGGGAGGGTATGGGGCTGGGAGATTAATGGGTGGTCGATTGAGGGGTTATGTAGGGGATGTAAAGATAATGGATGGGGGGTTAAGGTGGTCAAGGTCGATAAGAAAACGGGCGAGATAGAAGGGGGAATTGATGGGTTGGTTAGGGGGTTGAGAGAGGAAGATCGGGTGGTAGTTTTCCATGGCGATAACAAGTTTGCAGCGGATGTGTTGAGGGCATTGAAAGAGGAACTGCAGCAGAGGAAGATGTGGAAGCGCATCCGGCATGTTAACCTGGGGCTATTGCCAACTTCTAAGCCGGCATGGGATGGGGCTGTGAAGGTTCTGGATATGGGGGCGGGGGGTTGGATCCATGTTCACGAAAACGTGGATGTGAAGGATATCAGGATGATGGAAGAGGATATTGTTACAGAGATTAATTCTCTGCTCCGGTCCTCTCGAGGTAGCGGACAGCTGCCATCGTCCTCGCATCCTTTTATTCCAGCAGCGAAGTGTATCCATGTGGAAAGAGTGAAAACATATGCCCCGGGCGTGATGCATTGCGTTTTTGACGTTTATATACCACCTTCCCCTGGCTGGTTGGAATCGCGCAATAGAATAACCTGATGCGTAGTATGTCTATTCAACGTTATGATATCTATAAGCCTCCATTACCTTCTTTTTGATGCTGAGTATATTCAACGAAAGAGAAAAAGAAAATGATAACGTAAAATAACATACAATGCATGGGGAACATAGATTACAGAAAAGCTCGCTCAAACCCATATCACAAACGTGTTCATTCGTATCTTTCTAAACAAAACATTATGCGTTTCAAGCATGGCGGGCCCTGTAAATAATGGTGTCGCTAAAGCAAAAAGACAAGAAAGCCCAGAATATACAATAAATATAGCGGGAAATATAGGCGCTGGGATGTCGTCTATGCCGACGGGCTCTTAAGGAACTTGGCCGGAATGTTAGCTTCCACGATGGCCATTTTCTGGAGATTGGCTAGTCGAATCTGAGCGTCCTCGGCATGGTCATGTTGCCGAAAGTGTTCAATGTCTTCGGGGTGCGTTAGGTCTTCCTCCGTTGCTCCGTCGCCGTGGTATTTCTCAAAATGGTGTATCTCATATTCGTATTCCAAGTCACCATGATGTCCCGGTCCCGTGCCAAAGTCTGGTAGCCTCTTTCCCTCGCGAGACAGGCGCATCCATTCGGGCTGCGATATAACACCCGTTTTGTGGGGGTCGAAGATGCTGAATATCTCCTTGAGGATCTGTTGTCTGCGCTCTTCTGTCAGGTGGGCGTTTGACTCGTCGTCAAGTCCGTAGGTTCTGCGAACTTCGTCCACTGTCCATACTCCCGAGTCGTCGTAGTCGTGAAGCAGGAAAAAGGAGCCAGGGTCAAAGTTGGAGATGTGATGTTCCTCTAGATTTATCTCACAATTAGTAACTAAGCTCCCTGAATAGCTCTGGGCACAGAATTGCACAGCGATAGTTATATATCATCCCGCTTACCTATCATGTGTCGTGTCGCCCAGTCTGTAACATCACCAACATCGTCGTGAGATCCATGCGCGAGACATAACCTTGTCACTGCTAGGAATGCTACTAGAAACCCAATCATATTGCAGCCGTCAGAATCCTGCAGTGAGCACAAACCAAAGCTTGCGCAGTTATAGCTACGCAGATTTCACGGTGTGTTGTGTCTCCTTATGCCATATGATATGCTCGTCGGCGTGGTTGTTTACAACAGCGTCTAGTGCCACATGGGCCATTTGATAGTTTACATGTCTTGTTACAAAAGATACCATACACGTACTAGTACACATACAAGCAGTGATCAACTGAGTGTGTGCATGCCTATGATATGAATGTTCCTCCTGTAAGAAGTGTTCCATTTCAGCACTCAATCAAAAAGATAACACACTATAGCAGTTATTGGTTGCTATATAGGCCTCGAGTCTACATGTAACTAAAGTAAATTTCCAAGTATGTCAGCGCCTGGAGGACATATATACTATGTATTCCGTATGGTACCATGGTATTGCTCGGTGTATTTATGTTCAGCATGCCAAAGTGTTTGCATTGTTTGCACCACATATCCCACGAGCGCCAAGCCAATTATTGTCAACCGGAACTCAATCCGCCCACGATCCCGACATCACCGCATGTAAATACCAACTTTCTGTCTCACTATCTCACCCTGCAACGCGCAACGCGACTTTCAATGCCGGTCAATTGCCTTGCTTCTGCCCGCCGTCACTGATACTACGGAACGTAGCGACCTTTAAAGGTCTGCTGGATTCAATTCGGCGGAATCGCTACTCGGAGAACGACTGTCGATTGACCCACCTTGCCCTCAAATTTCTCGAAAAAACCCCCCTCCTCTCCATTCCCGCCCTTAAATGATGCCGATATAGATACAATGCAAGGTCTCTGGTCTAGAACTGCCCTGTCGACTGGGTCATGTCGATGTGTCTCATGCCTGCGCAGCGGCTCCAATGCCGTTGCTGGACGAGCTGGCACCGCTGCCAGCCGGCGGAGGCTCTACATCGGCAACTCTGTAACATTGCTTTATTCCGCGATCTTTGCAACAGCCGTGATGTTCGACGCAGATGCGAAAACTAAACGACGGACTGAATTGGAAAGGAAAATTGAAGCTGTGAAGGAGGAAGTGGAGGAATTGCGGAACGAGGAACTTCGGATACTGAATGGGCTTGCTGTCCGGAGAAAAGTGCGGCAGCTTCCTCTTCCATTGCAACGAAGGCAATACAGCACATTTGCTGCTACTGCGACAAAGAGCTCTGCGTCAATTGAAAGGTATCAAGGTGTAGGCTCCTTCCCAATTGAGCGCTCTGAAAACCAGGAACCGCCTGCGTTCAAAGACCGACCGGAAATGATCACAGACGTTTTTGAAAAGGGGTCAACCAAGAAAAGAGATCAATCGGGCGAGGATGAACGTTTTCAGAGACAGTATGATTTAGCTGGACAAGATGTTCTTCGAGAAAGAGCTATTCAACTCCTTGCAATACGGCAACTTGCCATAAAGTTGCTCCTTCGACCCAGCATCGCTCATTCATACGGCGAAGTGGTCGCAGATTATGGGAAAGAGTTTGACCACCCTAAATTTAAAACCCAAGACTATCTTATCGAATTGTACGCGCTAAAAAGGCGGATCACTCGCCTGAGGTATCAGAGGGAAGAATCATACGATGATCTGGTGAAAAATATATCGATTCAAGATCAGTCAGCCCTTCAGCAAGAACGGCAGGAATTACACAATAATCTCCAAGCCGCCTTTGAATCATATAAGCTAAAAAATATTTCCCTCCAGCGATTACTTTTAATAGCCTCTGAGAATTTACTGGCTTCGGAGGAGCCGATTTTGGCGCAGACTGTTGAGTTGATGATTACGCAATTTACACGATCTAAACAAAACGATCTTGTAAAGATGGTCATCGACTCCCTATTTCCTAACAGGATCAGGATGACTCCTCCTGTAATTGTTTCTGCCATAAATTTTTACAACAAAACCAAGGATCTCTTCGGTTTCGACGGCTTTTTACGCTTACTCCAGGGGGACAGTTTTCCTGTGAATATAGCCGTGTTATGGGAAACAGTCAGTGTTGGGGACGTTCAAGTTACAGTTCCACCAAAGCCTCGTCACCCATTTGTGATGAATGCTCTCATCTCTGCCAGTCTGAGTTTCAATCAACCACAAAGCGCTGATGCCTACCTCCATATCCTTCGAGAATCTGGCTACAATGAAGGAGCTGTGGTCTTGGGTTCGTACCTTCGATTTTACACGCTATCACCGAACTGGCGAAAGGGTGGCTACGTTCTTTTACGATCCGTCGCTTTTATTATGTCTACAAAAGCTCATTTTGGAAACGCCATTAACCGATTAATCCTCTACATGGTGGCCTTCTGCAACTCATGCGGAAAGAATGAACTCTCTGAGGCTATAGTCAAAGCTGCTGTAGAGACTGGAATAGATTGGAGACCAAGTTACAACAAGCGAGATCTTCGGAGCTCAGTTAAAGCGGCTCTAAAACAGTGGAGCACGGCTGCTGAGCATGTTTCCACAGATATTCCCGCCAGTAGGCCTTTGGGACAGCGGTGCTACGATTTCGCAAAACAAATAGAGCAAAGTATACGAGTGACGGTCGAGTATAGTGAACAAGCGCCGCCGAGTAATCTCCAGCAATCTCAGGAACGCGTCGACAGGAGTTTTAATTTGCGGCATGCGGGCCAGATTTCTGAATCGCAGGATCGTGACCCAACCTCTGGTAGCAGACCTTATCCTGCAAACGATGAGTTGCGATCAACCAAACCGAAAGAAGCAGGGGATTTAGCTCGAAGTTCATGGCGTAAGGCCGAACATCTCCAGGTCCAGAATAGCCAGCCCGACGAGGAACTAGCTGAAAAGAACATCGTAAGATTTTCTCTGAGGAAAACTGAGGAAGAACGTGTAAAAGTTCCACGATCTGCCGAAGAACTAAGAAGAAGACGTTTCCAGGTGGACTACCGGTCATTGTTCCATGCGCTGGGAGTCTCTAAAAGGACCATTCTTGACTTCCAGCGGGAACTAAATGAGCACGAGCTTCGGGTTCATGCTTCTGAATTGCCAGCTGAAGAGTCCAAAACAGGACTGCTCCCGGAGGAAGCTTGCGGTTCACTGTTCTATTCGCTCGCGCTCTCTCAGAAAACTATTGGAGACTTGCAGCGCGAAGTGGACCAATATGGCCTTCACATTCGCACTTCAGGGGTGCCAATCGAGAGAAGGATTGAATTGCTGGAGAGTTGAAGGCTGGGCTTCTTTCATGCGTGAAACGCCAGAATTTGCGCATTTGCGTCGCATGGCTAAACGCCTTTGACGACGTCTTATATCTCTTGGTTGTCTTTCATTTTAGTTGGCGAATCCACTAGCTCCACTAAACTTGGTGGCCTCGTGTTTTCGGATACACAGTCCTTTTGCGATCATCCCACGCCCATGAATACAAATTCATACAAAGAAAGCATTGTTCAGGTGACAATGTCCGGCAACGACGACTGAAATCGAAAAGCTCGAAATCACGATATGGGTTTCACGGCATCCTAGTTTATCACCTCGGAATGAAGAGTGAAGATAAGGGATGTCTTATCTCCAAAACCCCCGCCAAAACAGCCATGCCATGGTCATTCCGTAGCTCACTAAGCACCTTTACGAACATATGCTCTTTCCCAAATCCTCCATTTCATTTTCTACCATCTCTTAACCCACCAAGCCTTCCCTTTTTAACTTGTTTGAAGGTCATAAAGTGCTAGTACATCTTGACTCGACGTGCCCTTGGTTTTCTTTATGTTTCACTACTTTTGACGTCAATTTATTATTCCTAGACTTGATTTAGCTCGGAACCGGTTGCAATCTCACACGGAGTACGATAGGGAAGAGGATAATCTCCTGCCACTCTGATTGTTGGATATATGGGAAGGGAGTTCTGTGTGGCTGGTATATGCATGTACTGTACAATAGGCGGGGGAGTGTATCTATATCTCACTAAAACAATTTTATCTATATTTTCTCTTCTCTTCTTAGGTTTGAATCGCCCCAGTCAATGATTTGATTTTTCGTATGTACCCTAGAAATGCAAGACAACTCGAAAGAAATAAAACCGGGTCAAAAGGACCTATCCAGCTTGCGAGTTACATGTAGAGCCGGCGATCGACGTAGTTCTCTTTCTTTCCGTTTTCTATGTTATAACGCATACAAAAAGTAGAAGCGAATCATTTTCAATAAGAAAAGGCTTCTATATATCTAGAACGAGCATTCGCCGAGTGAAGGACTTGCGGGAGTGAAAAATGATAAAATCGACGGCGAAAAAAACGGTGTAGGGATTCAGAGAACATTCATATAAAAAGGAAGGAAATCACAAAATTGACAAAAAAGATGTACTCCGTATTTCTGATATTTAAAAAAAAACAAACACACAAGCCTCTTTGAAAACAAGCAGTATGTATACCCATAATTCTAAGACCCTTTCTTTCCTTCTCGTCCACATTTTATAAAGGTAAATAAGGAAAATAACCAACGCGCGGCCGCCAGGTCATATCAGCGAACATATGTTTGTAATAGGTATGGAATGGAGTATGTAAAATTTTTGCGAGGGGGAAATAAACGAGATCCATGCTTTTTTGTTAATGTCTCTTTCCTTTGTCCGCGCGCATCTTCTCCTTTCGAGAAAGCCGTTCCGCCGCGCGGATCAAGGCGGAGCGAATCTCGCCTTTGGGGAAGCCGGATATATCGTAGTATATTGGGGCAATATCCTATAAGTGAAGGATATTAGTATTGGTCATCAGGAATGAGTGGGGGATATGTGAGGGAAGTGGTCCACATGTGGATTGTATAGCAGGCCGGAAAACTTACCAAAAGCCACTCTCCCTTCACCGCAGTCACTGTCCTCACATAACTCTTTGTCGTAAGAACAAATTCATTATACAATACCCACTCCGCTTCGTGACCCAGGACACTACTAGGGTGCAACAGCACTGGCTCATTGTTGTCCTTGACAGTTCTGTAGAGATTCTTTCCCTGGCTCTCTTTCTTAGCGACCTGCATGAAGAAACCAGCCACGAGGGCACGACGGATGTTTTCGTAATATTTTTTGTCTTCGAATGCGGTCGACACAAGTTCGATTTCTTCCCGTTCCATGATACGCTGTAGCTGCTGTCGAACATTATCGGCGGACTGGAGGGCACGGAGGGAAAGAAAATGATCATGGCACCATTGTCGTGGGTTGGATTGGGCTTCGGGGCCCTTGAAGGCGTGGTAGGCGTTCAAGAGCGTAAGGTGGTCACCGTCAGGGTGTGCGAATAGGTTCTTCATTTCATCGGCGCGTTTCCTTTGGGAGGCGGGACGGACGAATATTTGTGGGACGGAAAGGAGAGAGGTAATGGAGAGAATCTCGTTAGAACAGTAGAATTCCGGGGAGCTGATCAACATCACAGCTAGAGCAGGGTCCAGTGGGAATTCAGATGCAAGACGGCCTAGAGGGGTAAGATTTCCCTCGTCATCCAAGCAAGCTAGATAGTTTAATTCTTCTAGGGCTCGCATGAGAGTTTCCGGGGCAGGGGGATCCATGAGATCGAAGTGGACCAGGTCGTCAATTCCAAGCTTCTTCAGATCCAACACTGTGGAGGACAAGTTGGAGCGGAGAATTTCAGGATACGTCTGTTCGATAAGTTCCTTCTTAAATGCGCTCTCCGTATACAATCTGAAACACTTTCCGGGACGTGTACGACCAGCACGGCCAGCACGCTGTTGCGCTGATGCTTTTGAAATTGGCGATACCAAAAGTGACTCAACACGGATGCGGGGGTTGTAAACTTTCTGCTTCGAAAATCCAGGATCCACGACATACACGATACCGTCGATGGTCAGGGAGGTTTCAGCGATATTGGTCGACACAATACACTTCCGTCCGGGTCGCCCTCCTTCTTTGCGAGGTGGCGGCGCAGGGTCAAAAATGCGTTGCTGTTGGGCGGGGGGGAGACTTCCATAGAGGGGATATACTCTCATAGGTCCAGCATCGGCTTCTCGGATCATTTCATCTACCTCAAGAGATATTTTGCGCACGGAGTCTTCGATCTCCTCCTCTCCAGTCAGGAACAGTAGGATATCACCCTCTGGTTCGTTGGCGTGAATTTGCAAAACGGTACGAATTGCAGCCTCGACGTAATCTTGCTCTGGCTCTGGTGTATAAAAGATTTCGACAGGATAGGTCCGTCCAGGGACGGCGAGGAGTGGCGCATCACAAAAGTACCGTTGGAATTTTTGGGCATCCAAAGTGGCCGACATGATAATCAATTTGAGATCTGGGCGGCGCTGAACGACTTCTTTAAGCAGACCCATAAGCACATCGGTAGCCATTGTTCTCTCGTGGGCCTCGTCCAGAATGATGGTGCTGTAGCGTTTGAGATCGTGATCGTGCATCGCTTCCCTCAATAACATACCGTCCGTCATGTACTTCAACATAGTTTTCTGGCTGGTCATATCCTCGAAACGAATGCTGTAACCGACTTCCTCGCCAAGTTTAACGTCCATCTCCGCTGCAACTCGCTCTGCAACAGACATGGCTGCAACTCGCCTGGGTTGGGTACATGCCACAAGCTTGCCTCTTTTATGGGGTAAATCGTCGTAGAGTACGAACTGAGGGATCTGGGTGGTTTTTCCTGAACCGGTCTCACCGACAAAGACGAGGATCTGGGATTTCTGGTAAAGTCGTAAGAACTCATCTCTAGAGCAGATATTGTCATTAGCCAGCCTGAAAGTCCTGCGTGAGAGTGTGCAAAACGTACCTCTGAGCATGAACGGGCAGATCCCTTCGTGTTTTCAAAATCGAGAAATACTTGTTTGAGAGCGCTTTACCATTAAAAGGGTTCAGTGAAGAGTCCTCCGCTTCTTTGGCCATAGCTGCTGTTGTCTTGTGTCGCTCGAATCCGTCAAGGATTGAGCCCCCAGCAGGATAGCTGTTTCCAGGCGCCTCGTTCTCATACCAATGCGCAAGGTACTTATTCTGTCGGGGATCCATGTCTGCGGGCTCCGTCTTTTGTCTCTTTTTCGCACGGGAAGCACTGTCGCCGTCGGGGCGATTGTCGGCCATAGTCATCAGTGCCAACGCGGCAGATTCTCGAGGGTCTGCGGGGTTGCGCAACGAGATGGAAATTGAACTGTGTTGTATGCTGAGAGCCAACAGGAAAAAAAAAAGATAACCCAGACGCCAACAACAAGAGCAGGTTTAGCCGAGAGCTGCTTCGCCTAAACTTCCCCATTTGACCCCCCACCAGCTTCACTCCAAATATTCTCAACTTCGAACAACTTCAAAACTTCCACTTCAACCGCTTCAACATCTTCATCCACGACAGAACCCTGTGGGTTGTGGCTCCTTTCCTCCTTTCCGTCGAAATATACTGCTCTCACCCAGGGGATGAAGCGCAATTGAACCATAATGGATGCTTAATTTTTGTCTAATCTTCCTATTCCCACACCTGTTTTAATGTTTCCCCTTGCTTTATACAACCCCTCCTAGCTGATAGAATTGAATCGCAAGTCGTTAATGCTTTGATTTTCAGTATTTGTTATTTCTTTTAAAAAGTTTTCCAGTTTTGCATACTAGCTAGCTATATATGCGCTCTGCCCACCCAGTTACTAAACTTTCTAGCTGGTAGCCTGCTGCTGCCGTTCGATTGTTGCACCTATGGACCCTCACGGTGATTTGGCTCCGGCTTTTTGTATTGGACAACATGAAACCCGGCGGACTGTGCCGGTATCGCCTCAGCTAGTCCAGTTGGCGCAAGAGGGCAATGTACGTATTTTGGTGAACCTATGTGTTTGCACTTCACATTTGCACGTCCATTTGCTAATGATCTACTTAGTATGATCTGCTCACAACCCCTATCACAACTCCGGTTTTCCATTCCCGTATCCTCACACTGCTTTCTACCCATCTATCCGACTCCCGTCCGCCGGTTTGCGATGATACTTTAACTTTGGGAACGTCGCAGAATGCTAGCCCTGTGACGATACCACCACTTTTGCCAGAAGATACCTTCTTGACCCCGAATGAGTCCACAAGCCAGTTGGTTGGTGTAACTAGTTCTTGGATAGATCTCTGCTCGCCAGATCCTTTGATAGCGGATATATCCCGCCAAATATTGAGCCTGGAGATTGCCTACGCAGCTTTTTGCGGCGTCAGTTTCGTTATCATCCCTGGCCCAAAGTTACACCATGGAAACGTGCATGGGGAAGGCCTGATGTACTATGCTCGCGCAGTTCAGGACGTTTTGAACGTCGGGCTCTACATACAAGTACACATCTGGTTTAATATGGTAGATAATCCGGACCTGGAAACAAACGATGTTGGCGACCTCGCCCCCTTTGCTAGGGCAGAATATCTTTGCGCAAGGGACGATCTGGCTCCTAAGTTGGACTTATTCGGTACATGGGAAGCTTGGGACGTCATCAGGAAATTGTGTAGATATCATTCGAGACTTTTCGTAGGTAAGAATAAAAAAATATACTATTGTTATTTCTTATATGTCCCCTCCCACAACTTAAACCCCGTGGTGTGGCCATGAAATGAGGCAATTGCTTGCTGGAAAATTTTACTGATTTGGATGGAACAGCGTTATCAATCCCAAAGCATCTTCCGCCCATGTCTGTACAGTCACGATGGCATTCTGAACAGGTCCACATTCTCACAATCGCAGGGGCGTCATTCATCAAGAACCAGAAAGGGTACCCAGTCTTGTCCAAAGCCCACCAGGCCATGATTTCTCGGATGATGCGACTCCGTACTCCGCCATGGATTATCTTGTGCGACGTTGGCCCAATTGCTGGTCTTGAGGTTGGTCAAGCAGGTTTAGAGACAGAGTCTACCCCGACAATCAGCTCTAAAGTCGAGTCGAGTAAGGACGCTCCTACTCCCGCGGAGGCGCAGCAACACTTCAAATCAGGCTCAAACAAGAAGAATTTTGACCCAACCCCTCACCTGTCCTATATGAGGAATCTCCAACAGAAACAGCCTGCTCGGACTCCTATGGAGCGATTTGGAATTGGATATCAAGATTATTTACAGGCTCCTCTCCAACCCCTTACCGTTAACTTGGAAAGTATAACCTATGAGGTGTTCGAGAAAGATCCCATTAAATATGAATGGTATGAGCGTGCAATTGCCAAGGCGTTGAAGGATTGGGCGGAGCAGGGGAAGCCAACTTGCCACCCAGAGGGACATGTGGTCCTTGCTGTAGTTGGCGCTGGACGGGGTCCTCTGGTAACCCGAGCCATTCGCGCGAGTGTTGAAACAGGCGTTGCCATTGAAATTTGGGTTGTGGAGAAAAATCCTAACGCTTTCGTTTTACTACAAAGACATAACGAGAGCTTGTGGGGTGGCTGTGTGAATTTGGTGAAATCAGATATGCGCAGTTGGAAGGGGCCGCACCGTTTAGCTGCTGTGTCTGGTAAGCATCCCCAGCTCCGTTGGAGTGAGAAACATGCAACGGAGACTAAAAAAGTTCCAGGAGATTCCGACGAGCCACCCAAAATTATCCACACACCAATCGATATATTAGTTTCAGAGCTACTTGGGTCGTTTGGGGACAATGAGTTGTCCCCGGAATGCCTGGACGGCGTCACCCACCTACTCAACCCAGTAAATGGAATTTCAATCCCGGCGTCATACTCTGCACACCTTTCACCCATTTCATCCCCGCGTCTCCACGCAGACATTACCAACCAGTCAATCACCAATCCCGCTGCGCCAGAAACACCCTATGTCGTTATGTTACATGCATTCGATTTCCTCTCCACCGTCCAACAACAGCCCGCGGCACCAACGAAAAGTACCAGCGCCAACAAACCGACAAGCGGAATCGAAGGAGGCCAGAGTACTCCAGGTGGTGGAACCACATCACCATCACCGCTCAGTGAACCACCAACACCAATAATCCAATCAGCCTGGTCGTTCTCGCATCCCAACGCCAACATTCCCCCGCACTCCCCGCTTTCATCGACAATTTCCAACGCACACAACGTCCGACGAACCAGATTGACATTCCCCTGTCGGGAACGGGGCACATGCCATGGCCTAGCCGGCTACTTCGAGACAGTCCTATATGATGGCGTTGAGCTATCGACGAATCCAGTGACGATGGACGCTAAGAGCGCTGGCATGATTAGTTGGTTCCCGATATACTTTCCGCTCAAGGTGTGTTCAACATATTTCTACTATTTATTATCCTCATTACTTCCTATTCAAATCCCCTCCTCCCTCCCCAACCCCGAAAATAAAAAACCCCCATCGCTTCAGAAGCTAAACAAACTAACCCAAAATCACAAAACAGACCCCCCTCACCGTCCCCTCCAATTCAGAAATTGTCGTAACAATGTACCGCCAAACCGATGACCGAAAGGTCTGGTACGAATGGATCGTCGAGGTATTTGCGCTGGATACATCTTCATCATCGTCATCATCGTCATCGTCGTTCGCAGCAATGACCGCTGCCATATCGAGCAGCGGTGCCTCGTCGCCATCGCCGCAGGATTCTTCCCTATCATCATCGTTGTCCACGGCCGGGAAAGGCGTGGATATCGACCAGGGCAAAACTCCAGCAGGGGTGAAGAGGATTCGTGTTGCGATGAGTGAATTGCATTCTAGTATTAAGGATGGGTGTTTGATGTGAATTTGTGTTGGGATATGAAAAGGGGAAACAGAATTTTTCTTTTTGTTTTGATATATAGTTACCACATCTGTTTATATCGATGCATCTTAAGTTGATATATCTGCCTGCTGGTCTCTCATACACCCAGCCCCCCCAAAACATATATATCCCCCCATCTCGCCATTCCCTTATATAACGTTCCCTTGGTTGGTTCTCAAAATGCAATAGCTATCCCTAAATTAACGGCGGACACATACTGTACATCTCATCCGTCTTCTTGAACAAAAGTCAAAAGTCAAAAGTCAACAATGAGCAAGAAACAATCGATGAGGCAATAATATAAAATCTAAATCTAATCTCTAACTACTATCGTACTACATTCTCTCTCCCAGCCAGCACCCCATCGAGCTCAGTTAAAATGCAACTACCTATTCTAATCCCCTTTTCTACCATGCTCTAGCAAACTTGCACGCGCTTTAAGGCTATACTATCCCCCCAAACTTCACAAAACCCATAACGACTTTGAAGAATTAAGCTCAAGCAATGGTGCTGGAAAGCAAGAAACCATTAAGGTCCCCACCCCACTATGGTGAGTTCCCTTCCCTTGATTTTTTTTAACCTTTCCCTTCGATCCACATCGCTAGAGCCCGGTGGTACCATTGCCGTTAGTCGACGCAGTCCCGGTCCCGGGCCCGGTCCCGTTGCCATTAGTATGACCATTCCCACCACCGCTCCCATTCAAGTCCTGGTTTTCACCCTCCGTAAGCCCTTTCCGTATCGCAAGAACGCTATCGACAATGACGGCGTCAATGCCTTCTTTAACTTGCAACTATATTTTCCGGAACATTTTGTGTTAGCATATCCACAGCTAAAGCAGACAACTTCTACCGCGTCTCCTCTAACGTCCCCAAAACTTTTGTTTTTCTTTTTTTTAAAGGAGAAAAGGAGAAAATCAATACCTTCACATTCTCCGGCTCGTTGTTCGCAATTCCATACGAAACACAAACAAGACCAGACTCCTTCACAACCTTCACAAGCCTAGGCGCAATGATCAACGGCTCCGCCGCGGTCACCACCCCCAACAAGTTCCACCGCGACGCAAATCGAATCGCCTCTTGCAGACTACTAGCACGCACATCGCCCACGGCCGTGAGGCCGGAGTCTGTCAAAAACATAACAGGGATCGAGGGCTGTTTGAAGGAGAGTAGGAGACAGATGTCCGGGTTGAAGGAGGAGAATATCATGTTGCGACCTTGCCCGAGGTCGTAGACCTTTGTGAGGACCGTGTCGACGAAGGAGTTTAGTTCGACGGCATAGGTGTCCATTTCTTCTTCTTCAGATTCGTGGAGCATGGGGTATTCTATTTTATTTTTGGTTAGTTTTTTTCTCTCTTACTCCTTCTGCCTATGCATGTTTTTGATATGAGAAGTAGGGGGTCGTTTAAATTTTTTAATTAAACATACTTAGCTCAATATTAAATCCAACCTCCTTTGGCAACTTCTTAAACAATTCCTCCAACGTTGCAAATGGAGCTTGGATATGGCTGCCACGCGTGTTCCCTTTGAAACCCTTTTTCTTAAAGTCGCGCGTATGTTTCATCTTCTCGCTCATAACCGACGACACAAACTCTTCGCCAACGGACATCGAACGTTGGCGTCGCGCAGCAGACGTTCTCAGGTCAGCTAGGTGAGGGTCTATCGCTTTGGATGATCCTCCTAGCCCACCGGATTCGCGTGGCCCACGCGCTTCGCTGAGATGTAAGAACTGTATTTTTGAAAAGAAAAATATTGAGGTCAGTTCACAGCATCCCGCCAAACAAGGGCTAACAACCTCAAAACGAAGGTCCAAAAGAGCAAAAAGTAGAAACGAGACAGAACGGAAATGAAACTCACTTGCTCTAACGTTAGAGTGTGGACTGGTGCATCAATTCCAGTTTCACTAACGAGGAAATCATGATATATCACGGGCACATGATCCTTCGTCAGTTGCACATCTAACACCCGTCAGCCCATAATGATTAACACAGCGAATGGGGGGCCGGATGGAGGGGAAGGTATATATACCGAACTACATCACCACGAAAATTCTTAGTTAGCCACCTTTCAAAAAAATAATAATACATTCTTCGCCAATGACACTATTAAACTCACCTCAACATAAGATGCTCCCAGGTTTGCGGCGGCGATAAAGGACTGTGAATGTTAGATACACTTGCCAAAGAACGAGGGAAGAAAAACCCTCTAAACCCGACACACCTGAATCGTATTCTCGCCCAACTGTAAAGACTTGCGACCTGCCATGTTCTTTCCAAGGCCTTTTGCTCAAGTTAGGAATGAACCATCGCATATATTATAACGCAAGACAGAGGTAGAGGAGAGGATGGAGAAAACAGAGGGAAGAAGGTTGGAGATCGAATCACCTCGATGCCCAATAACCATTGTCGAAGCCATGCTCTTCCAATACGTCTGGTTTTCCGTGATAGACATATTCGGATGTTTGAACGGCGTAATAATGAGGAAGTTGAACGTGACAGTACCAATGATATCGAGCGTATTCGCCGCGATTATCGGCACGGTCACGTCTCCTTGTAGGTTTATCCGCTTCGAGCCGACTGTGGGTTTAATGCTGGACAGCAATGCGACGCCGCGGCCGACGATTTGTTCCTTGGAGCCTGCGTAGGTGGGTATTAAGTCGAAGATAATTTTCACCTTGGACGCGTCTGCCGCGTGGAAGACGATGGGCTCCGTGGCAATGCTGTCCTGAATGGGGAGGTCGATGATCTCGGGTTCGCCACGCGCCTCACTGGCAGAAACGACGATGGATAATGCCGTGTCTAGCTGCGTTAGATACGCGCTAGCCATAGGAATACGATCGAGGTTAACAGCGTGCACTGATTTCCGCATGTCCATTGTCCCAAGGCTGACCAGAACCATGCTGTCGTCGGTTAGATAGCGATGGCCAAAAGTCTTGATGGGCTCTGCCGCTCGGCCTGTGGATTTTCGATCTGCTAGCGAGGCTTGTGTGGGAGGGGACAAAGAACGAGCTCGCGGCGTAGAGCTGTCAGAATCACTCGAGATCTCCACTGGTGGAGTAGCCTTTGCCAGCAGTCGAGCGATATCCATATGACCCCTAAGAACAGCATGTTCTTTGGCGGTCCAGCCAGAGGAATCAGGACGCTCCAGATCAGCGCCTGCGTCGATCAATAACTCCACCACGCCCAAACTCCCGTCGACGCAGGCAATGAACAATGGCGTCCACGAATATGTATTCTCCGCGAGCTCAGTATTGGCTTTTTGATCGTGCGACCCGTCTAGAAGGGCCTTCGCGCACCTATCATGGCCAAAACGGGCCGCAACATGGAGAGCAGTCTCGCCCTGCTCGTCCTGATAATTGATATCTACACCAGCATCGACCAGGAGCTGGACAATATCAACGAAATTGGCTTTAGTAGCAAGCGCAAGCACGGCACTCGACTTGCATATATGTTTCCGGATTGCAGCTTGCTTCTCGTTTGCTCCCCTCCAGTTCTCTGCATTCAGCAATGCTCGAGTGGTCAGGAGATGGCCCCCAATGACACTCAGGTGCAAAGGCGCCCAACCCTCGTCATCCTGCCAGTTTGGGCCATCAATACCCTGGGAGACGTCGAACATGTTCCATGCCTGCAAATGTTCAATGATAACCTCGCATACTACACGAAATCCATACTGAGCAGCATAATGGAGTGGGGTTCGACCGGAAATGTCTTTGGCAAGTAATGCACCTCGTTGTTCCGGACGGAGGTTGTCCAGGAGGTGCTCCAAGAGTGAGACAGAATCGTCCGTCCTGCATAATAAGGGGGTCCGCTCGGACTCCTTTACGACAACGCGACTGTGCTGGAGGGTCGGTGCAGCAGCCGGAGTAATGTAATTTGAAGTTTCAGTTGGAAAGTCGAGTACCTGAGCGGCAGAGAGCTCCGAATCGCTCGTCGACTGCGAGCGCCCAATGGAAATGACAAGACGGTGGATGCAATTTCGTTTATTGATGTCGTCATCTTCATCCAAAGAGTCGATCTTCCCTAGTAGAGACACAACCGAATTCCTTGCACGATAGAAGATCGAACGCTGTAATAGGGACTTCAAGGCCTTGGAATAGAGGCTTGAGTCTAACTCCTCCGCCGCAATCTTCAACGTAGGTAGCAGCTCCAACATAATGTGGGTATCGTCTTTGCGCAATGCATCGTCAAGAGCTAGAAGTAAGCTTGGTGGGAGCTTGAGAATCGGTCGGGAGGCAGGTTTCATCACTGATAGGGAGGAATGCGTGGAGCTCGCATCATCGAAGCCTTTTTCATCTCCCAAAACAGATAACCAATCATTGATGGTTTTTAGGGCTTCCTGCAAACCGGCATTCGTAGCAAATGGGGAAGGGTCGACTTTAGTTGGCAGATATCGCATCTGCGCTTGTGCACCTGGAAGTTTCTTGTCGAGCTTCTTTGTAATTTTGATGAAGCCGCGCCGATTGACCTCGCCATACCATTGTAACTTTCGAAGCTGGCCACGCAGTTCTAGAAGCGCAGCGAGGAGATCCTCGGTGTCTTCAGAATCGAGGCTCTGCGAGGCAATGGCCGAATGACCATAGCGGTCCTCCAACAGCTTCAGGCGGCGGGAGAAGTCTGCGAATTTTTTGTTGTAGAACTGGTCGACATCTTCCAGATTACGGTCGAGGGAGTAGAAGAATCCTGTAAAATAAAACCAAAAACAACAAAGATCTTAGTACCTTGATGGGGTCTCACACAAGTGTGTACATTAGCAAGATGAACCCACCAGCCAAGTCTGGATCATGGCCCTCCCTCTGCGCATTGATTTCCGATTTGATCAGCTTTTTCAAGCTCTTGTACTTGATATATGACGAACCCCACTCGGGCACAACATTCCTTGCAAGATTCCGGCCGAATTTCATGATGTATATGGTATGGTCTATTCTTTCCTTTCTTCCGTGATGTATCCCGTATATCTCCTAGAAATCGAAAAGAATATGCGGACCCAACCTCCGGTGTTAATGATACACACCGTAGATGTCCGATCGATTTGTGGTATTGAAGCGTGTCAAAAATTTCCCCGGGGCAATGGGAAACGGATATCGATATACCGAAGGAATCAAAGAGGCTGCCCGGAGAAATAAAAATGAGACCGTAAAAATATATTAAAAAAAATGAACGGGGGAAGAAGATTCAGCAGGGGAAACCTTCCAGAGGGTCACAAACGGGGAAAGGGGAAAGAGAAAGAGAAACGGAAGAGAAGGTGGCCATAGGGGTCGTAGACGCCATCCTGGAGATGCCTTTATTTAAACATATTTTCGAGTATTGTTTCTCCCTGGATATCTTTTATGGAGGCGTTGGTGCAGCTTTTAATCGAGCTTCTCTCGTCCTTCCTTATCGGGGGTTTGAGTAAATGAGGGGAGGTTTATTGATTCGATATATCTTCTGTATATAGTAGATCCATGTACCGTCATCAATTAGCTTAATTCTTTGACATATCGAATGGACAAAAGGAAGCAAACAACGCAGGGAACCGGTTTCAGACAGCTGCAGCTGTTCCAAAACATTGTAGAAGTTGCAGAAGTAACTACCCTGTACCTGTACATACATACCTAGGTCTACTACTTTTTTTTCCTCTATCTATCCTCTTCGCCAGTTAACAGGAGGATAGTCAGTGAGTGAGTGAGTGAGTGAGTGGTTGGTCACAGGACTCCGATCACAGCGAAGAGAAATCAAAGGAGCTGAAAGGGATGAGAGTGTTCCCCGGAGATTGGCACACTGACTCGAACAGCTGGCCCCAGTTCCGGCCACAGAGCTTTCTATTTTTCTGCCCTGGGAGTCGGTGAAGGATTGGCCTGCGCTGTGAATGGTGGAGAGCTGGGGCGGGACGGAATTGGCGGCGACCTGTTGGACGGAACCACGCTACCTAGGTACCTACTGCAGCTAGGGCGAGATCACGTTCCCCGAATCCTAGGTATGTACTGCGTATGTTCTTTGTGGCGTTTCGAAGCGCAACAAGCAGCGAGAAGAGAAGCGAAGGCAACGCAGGATGGAATATGAAGAGGAGAATGAAGGAAGAAAGGAAGAAAAGGAAGAAAGAAAGACAAGAGGTTGTTAAATGATGGAAGAAACAAAGAAATCGATGTAATTTGCACCGCACATGTACCGGACATGCCAAGGTGTATCGACGGGGGATGACTCAGCGGGCTGCGTGAGGACAGCCCTGGCTCTGATTGGCAGTGACTGGGTGGGGCCGTATTGATATGGGCATCGCGCCGTACGTTTGATACCGCCAAGGTCCACCAGCGTTTCCGAGACAGGGAGAGAGCAGCGCTTGACGTCATGGCAACATGGGTAATATGGGTAATTTTGGGTAACGATATCGACCAAAGTGTACTATGTAGAGCATAATTCTATGATTCTCCATACCCAGGCATAGGAATATACACGTGCAGCGGTATAAAAGAACCCAGTCCATCCGCTGCAAACATCCATGGATATCCCCCTCCAGAGAGGTGCGGGGAGCGGGTATCGGCAGGCATATATATGAATGAACATGATGAGAAATACTCTCGCTCTTACATATACATATCATATCATAACATCCATGGATACGCACATGCAAACAAAGAGCAAATCAAACCAAACTATCAACATCTTGGCTTTAACTGGACAGGTAGTAAGTAATCTTGGGATGCCCAGATATGCTGTGTTGTGGTCTCCCGGTGCACACAGATTGCCAGCCCAGCCAATGTCCCACCTTCCTCAGCCCGCCATGGCAGGGAAATATCATCGGGTAAACTACGGAGTAGTGAGTGTCAGGAAAGGAGAAGCAAAGGGGTGCCACTGATCGACGGGGGTAACCTATGCTATGTGTCGTATTTTATTTTAAAAGAGGCTGGGAATATTGTTCGGGGAAGAAGAAGCTCATCTAAATTCAATTTTGAGAAAGACAAACACAACCTTGATATAAATAAGAAGTAAGAAGGAGCTGAATTGTTCGCAGTCCCATACATGAATACATGAATATATCCTCAATTTCTACAAAACTCCCAACTGCCGCGTCAAGCTTGTTGATATTAAGCAAGACCAAAATAACAAGGAAAGAGAGGAACAAGACCGTGCATGATATGATGAAGGAAGAGTTTTTGAACTTGAAGAAACAGAGCTAAACAGCCAGTCAAACCAAATGGAGTCCCCATGATGTAAATGACATAGTGAAAAAGGGGGAAAAAGAATTAAGAGGAGTATCCCATAACATATTTAAGAGGGGGAATTAAGAAGGGAGGAGAAAAGTAATCAGACAAAAAACTCAGAGAAAAGAGAAAGATCAAAAAGATCAAAAACTAATAAAATGCAAAAATGAAAAATCTCAGAAATGAACAGCAAAAATCCACGCCCTATCTAAACCCCCTTAACTAAAGATGAAAGAACTCAGTACGACAAAACATTCTGATATAAGAAAATGGAGGATAGAATGAACAGACCCATGAAGAAAACAGCAAACAGATGAACGAAAAACAGATGAACAGATCCCATACGAAAAAAAAAACAAAATATAAGAAATCAGATCGGATCGAACAAAAACCAATGCACCGCAATTGAATCAATCAAAGATAGACAACATGCATCATGAAAAATTGAGAAAAGAAGAGAAAAGACCAAAAAAAATCAGGCAAAGCGGGAAACGGGGAAACGGAGAATCAGGGCATCATCTCATTCAACCTTCAACCAAAACCCTCAATCCCTCGACTCCACACCTCAACACCTCCTCCCCCATCCCTTCCCCTCCACCACCACCGCCACCATTCGCAGCAGCTCCCTTAACACCTCCACCGCTGATACCCCCAACCAAACACCCCCTCAACACCTCCACAGCCCCTTTCTCCTTCAACACCCTCCGCGCCTTTCTCCCCGCCTCTCCCTCACAGCATCCCATATTCCTCACACAGACAAGCCCCCGATGAACCATCTCCATCCCCCCATCCCCATCCCCCTCTTTACACATCCCCAACACAACCTCCACGCCCCCTTC